>JAQFZE010001310.1:0-18584 GCA_034695245.1 Dicyrtomina saundersi | reverse complement strand
TATAATATTTTCTGCTTGGCAGTATTACTACTTAATTAATTATATCGTAGTACGTGTATACTACACGTACTTCGAAACCGGGAAACTGATTACTACCATTCATCTACAGAAAGTACTAAAATTTGCTGAGTAGTAAAAATAGTAGTAAAAGTCGCAGTAGTATCGCCACATTTTGTACCTCGTTGGTTCCTCTTGTTAGTAATAATTATTCATTAAATTTTGATGTTATTTACGTATGTTCATTGAGTAATTGATGAATAATAAATTATGGAACACGTAAGTAAATAAAATAGCCAGAGAACATTAGTAATTCCCAAATAGCAACAACGCAGCCGTTCGTCCTGGCATTTCCCTGGAGTATTAATATGGATGGACGTGGACTTTAAAATAAAGTTTTAAATTTCTACAATAGTGGGCGGTTTTCTGTGGTTTTAATTTCATGTTGGACACATATTTGTATTACATTCACGTTGACCATCAAAGTTTAGTGTCTAGAGTGAACATTGTGCTAGTACTATCATATTACGTGATGTGAATAAAGCTGACCTCTTAAAACATTAGCTACATATTTGTATTTCGTTTTGTTTACAGTGCTGGGTTCTCGATTTATATTGAATCATGTGCAGTGCGGATTGCTATTATATAGCTACAAGAATGTGAATTCAATTTATTTTGTACAAGTGGAGACAACGGAATAAGTTCACTTAGTTGAATTCAGTGTCGGAACGTCTGATGTTATTATGGAGTTGCTGTCCTCAGATTCGCATTACATTCTTGTGGATGGAAACCATAGTTTGTGGATCAACCGGAAGAATGGAACGTTTTCTGCAAAAGCAGGAGGTGTGCTATTTTACTCCATCACTAGTTGCTTATTTTATCATGTAGAATTTTGCGCTGTGTGTTAGCAAAGCAACAGCCCGCTGAACTTTAAAAAAACCGAATTTAAAAAAAAAATTGTCTCGCTGTTATACCTGCAGTTTCAAAGAAACTTTCAGTTTTGTGATCTTGAGGCTTTTATCCAAAAAATAATTTCTGGAATTTTTCAAATTTAATTTTTTTCTTCGAAAATTCGAAAAATTAATAAAAAAATCTTACATTCGAGGTCTAATTTTTACATAGGTAAGTAGTAAGCCAAAGTCAAAAGTAAGCCTTCTAATTAATTTTCCAAAAATTTTTTAAAATTCTTTGATAAATTCCAGAAATTATTTTCAGATAATAGTCTGAAGATCACAAAGCTTTAAGTTTCATAAAAATACAAATAAAACTAATTTTAAAAATTCGGGTATTTTGAACTTCAGCGGGATGCTATTAACACACAGCGCAAAATGCACACGAATTACTACACTATTCGTTCTAACTAAGGTCCAAAGAAATGTTTCAAGCTAACTTGTCATAAATCCCGAGACAACATATTAAGTGGTTTGCCTGTAAGCTCCTTTCCTTGAATTAAAAGGAAATAATATATATAATGATTTATTTTTGGTACTGTCATTTATCTCTTTGGCTCAGGAAATAGAGATATTAGATACGGCGCACATATTATGTTGTATGGAAAATTAATTAATTTTCCTATGGCGGAAGTGTACGTATACATTCATTATATGTACGCCTCCATACTCCATGGTATGCTTTATCACCATAAGTAAGTACCTACTTGTTAATAAAAACCAAGATTCGCTTTAATTTGTAACCATCTGATATTATTAATAGATACTGATGAACTAACAAGTGTCAAGACTACGTGTCTAGGCGTTGTCCACGGATTCATTGGCAAACTTCACTACAGTGAAAGTAAGTAATAATTCTAATAAATCCACCTGTTAATTAAATTAGTGTTGCTATTTGTCGTTAGTATAATACATGTTTACTTGTATACGTAGCTCTTTGCAAGGCATTGTAATTTTAAAAACTGTTGCAGGGTATTGGAATTAGGAAATATTTGTAATCTTCTACATAATGTGTGTTGTTTTATTGTCCCATTGCATTTAACTGCAGCTATCCAAAACCTCTCTTCTGATGCCCCTAATACTCCTTACTCCACGTCTGTCGGTATACTTTCCATATACATACTTATCATGAGCAATAATTTGCAGTGAATTCAGTTTCAAACGTCTCTTGTCATGATAAATGCATCACTATAAAGAATGAAAACATAGCTTTATCTGCAAATCTTACTTTATTGCATACCTTTGACAAGAAAAAAGCCTTGTCTTCTTTTGATATTGCTTTTGCTTACAAGACAAATCACTAATAAATTTCTGCTCGGTTAAAATTTTAGCATTTGTTCTTCATACAAAGCTAGTCAATAGTTAGATAGCTGGAGCAGTTGAATCCTAGAATTTTAAATATAAAATTTCCTGTTGAACGTTATGCAGATATATTTACTCCAACTGGGATGCATGTGGGTGTACATAGGACGCACAAGGATTTTTACCAATTTCTTAATTGACAGCTGCAAACGTACTTGCCTTGCTTAAAACCATGTTTGTTTACGTGTACGTTTTGCGTTTACAGTGTTTATAAAAAAAATCTATAAAGAACTGTGTTTGTGAGTTTGTTACGTTCCTTTGTTCATTTAGCATTTTTTATTGACTTGAATCAATACATAGCTTTCAAAATAAGTCTGACGTATATCTGACAACATCCGTTTTTTATTATTTTGAATTGAGTTCATCCACGAGTCTGTTCCGTCTCTGTTTATTATACTGATAAACCTATTGCTTCTCTCGTGCTTAAATTATGCAGCTAATTTCAGGTTATGGTCATGTTCTCATTCGCTATTTGCGCCCTATCACCATTACTACGCAGCTGATTTTTTTAGTTAAAAATATGTAGACTAACTTGTACTTTAAATCCTTCTCCATTACTGGTGAATGTATCATCCGTACTTAATCGTACTTTTTATTGTCACTGCCGATAGGGGAATGTTTATTTAAAATAATGCCTGAAATGCCTGAATTCGCTTATAATGAACTCCTTGGAGTCCAGCATTTCATATTCATTATCTGTTTTAAAATGCAAATGATTGTGCTTTTAAGTTCCTTCAGTATTGGTTCAAAGTAAATTATATACTGAGTGATACATATATATATAACTAAGGATTTCGAATAATTTCAGGTTCCGAGTCCCGACTCGTATTTATACAGAAGCATTCAAAAGCAGCAAAAATTAAAGGACATGATTTGTACCAAATTCGCTCAATAGTTACAGTCCCGCTAGAATCGGAGGCTGAAATATTTTTAGAGCCTTGCACTAAATCCCACAAAAAAAGTGCTTCAAGTGGATTTTCTAAAAGTAAAGCCTTCACGCCTTTAGTGCCAAGTTCTGGAACAACTAATAGCAGCGTTACTAATAACAGCAGTTGCAGTGCGATAGCCTTACAGAAAGTCAAATGTCCAGCCAGTGGATCGTTTAAGTACTTAAATTTTGCCTCAATCCCAAAGAGGCAGGAGAAGTAAGTGCCAATAATTTATTACACTGTATAAATCACGTTATAGGTAAATACGTCATTCCATGCCAATGGGTTCTTAAGGTCGGGATCGGATAAAATTGAAAAACGAATGTTGGACGAATTCCATAAAATGTTTACTGAAGCCGAGTCGTTCTACTATTCCACAACGTATGACATAACCAATAATGTTCAGCGGCATTTTATTGCTTCTGAGAAACTACCTAAAGGGACGGAATTACCACTTTGGAAGCAGGCTGATTCAAGATTTTTTTGGAACATCTATTTAATGAGTGATCTTATCAACTCAAAGGTGGTGGACTGCGTAGTAACCAATCCATAATTTAGTTACCTACCGTCAGCCTCCGATTAATCCCCAGTGACCAATTAGTTACCGGGTCTCGATTAGCCACCGGATCAAGAGGTGAATATTTGCAATAACTACATGCATTTTGCATGGACCCGATTAGTTACCGGATGTCTGAGACATCATGTCTCAGACCATTAAGTTATTAGCTTCCGGGGGATTAATCGGATATTCACGGTACATCGTAAAAAAAAAATAACTTTCAGTAACTTTTAGTAGGAATCTTTAAAAAGAATTATGCAGCTCTTATTATTAAAAATTATAAAACGGTTTGTGTTTCCAGGATCCCACAATGGATCGTTGGATTTTGCCGGTTCTACAAGGTTTTATACAACACGAAGTTTGTGACGTGAGCCAGTTTGAGATGGTTGGCCCTGAGGTAGAAATACGCAACGAAGCACTAGCAGTTAGTATTGTAATTAATATTGTAAATGGTTGCCCTTCGTGTAAAATGCCTTACTAAAATTGATCTATAATTTAGCGGTAAAGTGTTAATAGCGGAATTCAAATTTGTTGAGTTATCCGTTAATAAGTACATAGCTATTTCGGCTTAAAAGTGTTAATCTAGATTTGTTGGAAATAGATGTCCGGGAATATTGAAATTTGTCTCATCTCCAGACGTAGTCGCTATCGACCTGGAACGCGATATCTCCGCCGTGGGGTCGATGAGAACGGGAAAGTAGCCAACTACGTAGAGACTGAACAGATCTTGATGTTTAAAGGTCATGTAATCTCCTTTGTACAAGTTCGTGGCTCCATTCCTGTCTTCTGGAGTCAACTGGGTTACAAATACAGGCCACCACCCCGTCTTGAGCGTAGTAGGTGTACACATTTATTATTGATGGATATTTATTTTTCACGAAGTCGTTTTTATGCTAGGTATTTCAGGATATTGTCGGTGAAGGATCAATTCTGATTCCTTCCACATTTTGCTAATAGCAAATCCGATTCCTTCCAATTCTCTGTGAAAGCAAATCCGTGTCCTTCCATCGATATTATTAAAGAAGGAAACGGTTTTGCTTGTAGCGAAAATTGAAATGAAGCGGATTTGCTTCTGGCAAAGAGTGGAAGGAAACGGATTTAATCCTTTACCTACCATATGTAATTTTAATTTTGTACGCGTTTTCCTACTGTGTTGTCATTTCGACATGTGTTAGGTATTATTCTATAATGTAGTTCCTGGTACTTACGTAGTACATTTGTCTCATTGTCATTCAACGTGTATGTGTGAGTACAGGCACAGGCTTTGAGTTTCCAAGCTCGTTCGTTGCCTAATAATTTAGTAGCTCTTGTTCTCGTTCTTGTGTGGTGGTATTTTCCATGGGAAAGAAAATAAATGTGGGGCATTGTATTATTTAGATAATATCTGCTGGAAGATATTGATTGTTGTAACTATCCCCTTATTACTGTAGGTATTACGTAATGATTCAAACAGATGCTTACGTATCCGGAAGTAACTCTGGAGTAAAACATAGGTTGTAGTGGCACTTCTTCAAAATTTTAATTGTTAATTTATTTTGATTTGATAGCCGATGAAGAAAATGTTAATGCATTCACTAAACATTTTGACGAAGAGGAGTCCGTATATGGTTCCGTGACTGTAATCAACTTGGTAGAGAAAAGTGGGAAAGAGAAAGTCCTGGGTGATGCTTATCTGGACAACGTCATCAAATATAACTCACCCAACATTAATTACTTTGCCTATGACTTCCACGAGTCCTGGTAATTGAATGAAATTGAGCTATTACAATTTACACAATTTATTTGTTCTGTCCTGACTTAATTAGTTGAATTCTAGTAGTTTATTGCAGTTAGCCTTGTAGTTCATGAATTTGGACCTTATTGTAAAATGTTGCTATTTAAAATGTATGAATGTAGACTTAATCATACTGTTTTTTATTTCTTTGGACTTCATAGTGGTGGCATGCGATTTGAAAATGTGTCCATTTTGATAGAGAAACTTTCATCGGTTTTGAAGAGTATGAATTATTGTTGGGTGGATTCTTACGGTATGGTTCTTCGTCAAGAAGGTGTTTGTCGAGTCAACTGCGTAGACTGTTTGGATAGAACGAACGTTGTTGAGGTATTCATTCTTTACCATAGAGTATTATTATTATTATTATTATATGACAGGGGTTCGGTCCCAAAGAGACCAACGCCGCCGAGGCCTTTATAATACCATAGAGTACATTGATTATAGGGTATAAGTTTTAAAACAAATTCATTTATTCATTATTCTACGAATCCTCTGAAATTCACAGACTCACGTGGCTAAGTACATGCTAGTTGTTCAGTTGAGTAAATTAGGGCTGCTTGTGCCGGATTTCAGTCTACCGAATAACGTAAAGCAAAAGTTACAAGTTTTATGGGCAAATAATGGTGATACTATAAGCAAACAGTACGCGGGAACAAATGCACTGAAGGTATAATTATATCCAACGTGTGAGAGCTTATAAATTAATGCCATCGACTTAATTACTAGGACTCAGTATTTATTTTGCTCCTCTTTGTTTAATCTAGGGAGACTTTACGAGAACTGGAGAGAGAAGATTAGCTGGAGTAATGAAGGACGGCATGAATTCTGCTAATAGGTATATTGCATGATTAAAATTGCCTGTTTTGAATTTATGTTAAAAATATGTTTGATTAGAGAGATTTAAACCAATAATTAAATTTGAATTTCAGATACTATTTGAATCGATTTAAAGACACGAGCAGACAAGCCGCAATAGATCTGATTTTAGGTAAATTATTTCAAAATTTATTTAAAAGTAAAACTTTCCTAGCCCAGCCAAAAAACTTACAGGAAGCACATATAAAGGCTATGATTTTCTGTGTACGGGATGACGTTTAGGTGTAAAAACCAGTATCACAGAGGAAGACCTTGATGGAGAGAGAGCCATTCCAGATGAGAAAGAAAATACGGCGGAACAAATCAAGCAAGTTATCGACGATGTGAAGAAATGCATTATTCCTACTTTTGATGTAATCTTGGGCTCTTGGGGTCTTGTGAATGCCAAGTAAGTTAATACTACCGGTCCATTTAATATTGCATAAGCAGATTTAAACTAAAGCACATAATAAATTTTCTTCTGGAAGATACTATTCGTGTAATTAATTGAGATCATTTTTTACTTTTAGAAACAACGACCTTGATTCTATGGATATCGATACGATTTTTATTTTAACAGACAGTCATTATTACGTGACTGAGTAAGTTTTTAGCCAAATTGTCAAATTTTTTGATCATGAGAAGATGAAAATATGTTTACTTTTATAAGCTGTTTACATAATGCCGTTTACTGGAGTGTGACTACTTATATATCACTATATAAGTACAGTAGCTCTTACTTTAATAATATTTTCGTTACAATAATATCTCATTTGCTTGATTAGATATGACTGCATGCTGGATGCTCTAACAGAAACCCAGAAAGTTCCTCTGACTGCCATCGAAAGTATTGAAATTGGCAACGAACCTTTGAATCAGCCTTCAAATCTTTGGTCAATATTTCAGTCTTCGAGCTCGGGGCCGAAAGGGATACCAAATATTCGCCTTAATTACGAGCATTGTGGTCACGTGCTGTATCATCAGTTTCGTTCTTCGAATGTCCGATTTTTCAACAATGTTATTATTTCGATTAATCATAACCCAGACGAAATGCTCGGTAAATTGCATCGAGATTATCTCATTAAACTTAAATGATTTATTACTAAATCATTTTTAAAGAAAGTATTGTATTGTTTGCAGAATCTTTAAAAATGTTCTCTGAGGCGATTGATGCAGCTGTGTCGATTGCAGGGAAAAAATTAGCGATACATGAGATGGCTATTCTACCAGTAAAAGAACCTACTCGTGGAAATAGCATTCCTGCCATGGCGACATCATGGGTTCATCGATATTTTAGCTTTGGAAATGAAGGTGAAAATGAAAAACATCCATCTACTGCAGAGATAGCAGGACAGAGTGAGTTTGATTAATGTTGATTTGCATATTGTTTTGACGTGGAGAACTTCAGCAGCCAAGAGTTTTATTTTTTTGCACTACCATTATTTTATTACAACGTTTTTTAACCTTTACAGGTAGTCCACAGGAAAAATCTTCAAAGTTCTATCGGAGAGGCTCCTTGATTTCCACACCGTCGCAGGCAGATAGTGGAATCGAATCAGTTAGCGAATCCGCTGCTTGTCAAGCGGATAAGAAAAGAAGCAAGGTAACATTAGCAAATTTATTATTCCATTAAAGAAAAACCACAAACTAATTCTTGCACTTTGTATTCATTGATTTTGCTGTAAACAAAATGTGACCTTCCATCGTATATATAACTTTAAAATTTTAATACATTTAAATCCGCAGTAAATCTAAAAGGATTATATAATCTGCTTTTTGTGCATTATGTTCATGGTAGTTTATTGAAGAGCCTGCTGAAGTATTCTTGAGATCGTTGTACTTCTTTGGTTCGGCATGTAATATTGACACAATATAATTTGGGATTCCTTAGGGAGATGGTGACGAAATGAACACGGGTGATACGGTAGGATTAGAGGAATCAACGGGACACCCTTGTTCCGTCGATGAAATTGATTTTCAACTCAAATTTACGAAGAAATCAGAGAATAAAATATGTAACACAAGTTGTGCTACAGCAATTGCACGAACTCCAGTTGAAGGCTACCGGAACTTTCTCGTCCCTGCTAAAGATCTAGTCTTACCTAGTTGTGGTATTGTGTTGATACATGAAAACAATTATACATCTAGTCTAGCTACATTACTCTCCGCACATGATTTAATCGTTGATATGGATGGGCTTGCCTCTCCCGTTACGCCAACTGTTCCGTCGTCTTTTCCACTCGAGTTTGGCAACCAGCGAGTCTCTTTGCCAACAGAAGATCTCTCGTTATCATTTAACAATCAAGATAATGTGAGTGTGCTGTCAGCGAATCTCGGAGGAAGTATCAATGATGCTGCAGCAATTCTTCATAGGCATAGACATTCCTTGCCCGCCAACTCTCTTGGCTTACATCAACAAGGTATACTTCATCGACCCGTCACCCCTGAAATTACAATCACAGAAGAACCTTCAGCTACAGATGAACTCCCAAATACTGAGCCTGCTGTTGTATCCCCTACTCTAAATCTTATAAATAAACTTACTACAGCTAAATTATCTGTTATTCCGAAAAGAATGACGAGATCGTCAGAAGATGTAAACACGATTACAAGACCTTCAGTAAACTCCAGTATGATTTCTGGATTAACTAATACATTTGGAGGTGGGAACTTTAATTTGAAATTTGGTCGACATGCTCCTCCTATTTCGAATGAAAACCGATCTTCATCAGATCTTGATATATTCAGTTCAGTAGTTAGTATGAAAGGGTCTCATAGTGACAACACCCTTCGGGATAATCCATTCGAAAATCAAGGATCGAACAAAAAAGATGTAGGGTTTTCGCCTCTAGGAAAACTAGCTAGAGGAATGCAAAACATTGGCGCGAATTATTTGGATCCTAGAAAACTCAAGGGCTCTTTTAAAAACCCAAGAATAGAAAGTATGAGAATTATAGGAAATAAAAAAGATGATAGAAGTAAAGACGATGTAAATGCTGTGCAAGAGAGAATCAAAAATTGCAAATCAGTTATTATTGACATCTAGATTCAAATATGTTTAATTAGTTAGATGTAGCAAAAAGTCGAAGGGTACAATAGCAGGCTATTGTCGCGGCTTCAATAATGCTTCTCACGTGTCTACTTGATAGGAAGTAATCAATGCACGGGCTTCAGCTGTAAATAGGTGTTTTGAAAACCAGTCGTCACAAAAAGGAATCTCATGCAAAAGATTATTACATGCTGAATTTAGAGTTTGATATAATAATTAGGTAGGGATGTATACGTGTAAATTGCTTCACGTACTAAGTCAAACGTTCGGCTAATATGATAAGTAGATTTTTTAGGTGCCAAGCTCTGCTATTTATGCATACGTGGCACGTGCTCCGAACTTCGGAAGATGTTGTGATTCCAACCTCGTACTTCTACTGAAGGAACAATTCACTACAATGAAAAGAAAGCAATGTAAAGTCATTTTATCTTCTACACGTCAGTTCAGTATTATTTACCATGAGTGATAGCTCATAACTTATTCCTAACCCCACCATTTTTACTAATATGCTTGAGTGAGTTCAAAATACCAGTTAAATAATACCTAAGTAGATCGCGCACTTACGATTAGTAGAGAGGAATTAATAGGGGCTTTTGCACGCTTAAGTTTAAAGTTCATAATGTATGTAGACTGAATTTTTAGTTCATTTCATAAAATATTAAATATCAGACGTGACTGTGTGTTTATGAAGTCGGGTTTATTTAGTAGGCTTCCTCTTGCTGGATATTTGTAAACCCCTGTTCATTTTACGTTGAAACATAATATTGTAAATTCATAAATGTTATTTTGTTAATCCCAAGCATGCAATGCCGTTGGTGTTTTTATACTAGTGAAACTCAACACAGTCTTTTCATAACCAATCAGGGAATTTTTCGTTCCATGTAGTTATATATAAGACGTAAGTTTACATACCTCTCGGCACATACATGAAGACAGTAGATATATGTAGTTAATGGATAGTATATCTATATATTATCTCGATATTTAAAATATTTGTTACTTTAATTTTTATGCTAAGTTCTAAACTATAGACAGTATGATTTTGTTTTTACAATTTTACGTGCTTCAGTAGTTAACGTACCCAACGTAGCTTAAAGATTCCAAAGTAAATACATAATATACCTATGTAACATATCCCTAATATTATGAACAAATTCGTATTCCTTTTGTTAAAAAAGACTCATTCAATAATCCAGTAGTTCAATTCAAAATCAAAGATTGCAGTACATATATCTGATTAGTGAGATATTTCGTAGTGAAAGCCTTTTCTTGGTCTTAAGGAACAACAAAAAAGTGCTGAATGAAATGTGTGCCGGTAATTAAAAAAGGTTCCGTCGATGAAAGTCATAAAGTACAGCTAATACAATAAGCATCTAACTATAGTATAGGCGTAAATTTGAGTAATTATAAATAATTACTATTGTAATGTAATTCTTAAATTGTAATTTTGGTCAATCTGAAAATCTGAATCGCGTGGGGAAGTTTGAGAAAGGAATTGTAAATGTAATAGATTTGCTCACATCATCAGGAATAGTTGCGGTCTATAGTCATTATTCACGGTTGATTGTGAGTACCATGCATGCGTACATATCCGGCATAACATTTTCTGAGGAAGAAAAAATTAGAATAAACAGGTTGAGTTAATTGATTTGTGTGAGTGGGTATACCAGAAATATTCCTTCTCGACTCGCGATAGGTTCAAAATTAAATCGACAAGTAATGTGCACTACACTTACTTATAGTTCACATACGTAGGAATAATCTAATGTAAAGGCTGATTGTCTTTAAAGGTAAGTCAAGCCAAGTAGTTTTAATACTAATTTATAATTGCCTTCGAAACAACGTTACCGTCAGTTAGGAAATAAGAAAAGGCATATTTAAAGCTAAACATTAAACCTCGATGAACATTTTATAACAACATTATTTATTTACGGTTTACAGCGTTCTTTTGCAAACTTTTATACAAAGGGCAGAGTACTATTAATGTGTATGTAGTACGACTACGACATGAATAGTCTGGATGTGCAGATTTAATTCCTTGCTGTTGGTTTTGTTTTTCCATTCCATTAAAAAAGTCAAATCCAAAGTTGTTTTTTTGAATCTATATTTTTGCACGCTGGTGAAGTAACATGCATGGATGGCACACGCGTCGTTTAACTAAATATGATACAATAGGCGAGTCAATCTTTAGTGGTAATTATTTCTTTTTGTGACAAGGGGGCATAAAAATCTTATTTTGTTTCTGTCAGTTGTCTTATGCAAGAGGGAAAAGTTTTCGTCAATTATTGGGATGTTAGACCACAGGTCTACTTGTGTAAATAATGTTAAGCTAATCGTACAAAGAAGTCAATAATTTAGAAGTGTACAGCGTCGCGTCATAGTGTTCTTGACTGAAGTCTGGTATTTCAGTGAGGCAATTCATCTTGCGTTTTAGAATTTCTAGAATTAATAATACTCTGTCAATAAAACAATCTTCCATTCTACACATCGGATGGATGCGAAGAAAGGAGAAAGTAGTGGGTTCCGAGACTTTTGGATGTAATGTAGTGAATAATAATATTTAAATAAAGGATAACGATAACTACTTATCGCATATGGGCGTATAATTCGTAGAATTATGTTTTATTATATATGTACTACTGATATCCGCGTGAATGGTCGGTATGGTATTATTTCTTGTACTTTACTACCGACGATAGTAGAAACAAATTAAAAACTATCAATATCGCTTATTCGGGAATCTCCGCAAGTAATTATATTGGTACGTTAAAGAAGAATTTGTGATAGTCAAACATTAGGACGACCGGGTCCTAATGTTCATTGCTCTATGTAAGTACCAGAAACCAGAACCAGGCCATAGCTACAAAAATCACTTGAAATAATTAGAACTTGGCCGAACGCAATGCGTACTTAATGGAAGGTGTAGGGGTCTGTATAGGTAGGGACAAATATGTACTTACCTACATTTTTTCGTAACGTTAATCGTACGGATAATAATGAAATCACTGCGAAACAACTACTAACATAACCAAACAGATTTAAATGCATTCCATTAATAATAGACAATGTTATATTGTAATAATAAATACGGAATTACGTAGCCGTAACATATATACTACTTAGTTAATTAGTTTACTTGTCTGCCAAAGTTTCATTACGAATTGTGATATGTAGACATGTTATGGCGGTCTCGTCTTGGTACGGGAAATTTCGCACTTTAGTCGTATTCATTTTAGTGGGGTTTAACATTTGTTAATGCGCCTGTCATGCTTTGTTGATTAAAGAGATCTAAATAAATTTGTTCGGATTTTTTTGCGTAGCTCAAAATTTACAGGGAGTCTGCGTACATTTATTTTGCATATACCTTTATCACTTGCATACATGCTATTGTTGTCAACATTATTAATATTATTCACCGTTCATACCTACCGACTTTTCAAGTCAACCGACTGCCTTTGTTGTAATTTGGTAGGATGTGGATGTACGTACGTATTGGATTAATAATTAAACTGGCTCTCTCGGTGAATATCCAATTTTGAATTTTTGAAAAAATACAATGAACCACGTCTTTGTAATAGGTTCGAGTATAGATCATAATAATGATGGATGACAAAATAATGTATTTAGTGTGGAAGCTATTGTGTTGAATTGCGGAATTTCCACAAATCTGAAAATATACAGCTATGAAATATTAAGAAGATACATAATTATTCTTGGAAAGATGCAGATCGTAAAATAATTATTTTGGGTAGTGACTAATATGAGTGTACCTAATCCTGAGGTAGTCAATTTTTACGTGGTAAAAGATATGCTAATATATTTTTCCATTTCACAATGATTCTCATAATTTTTTTTTCTTCGTCCAGAATTTAACTCCTAACGAGCAGCCGGCATGGCCAATTTCCACAATTTCGCAGTTTAGTAACGAAATTTAGTTATTCGAATTACGCATGGTCGACTTCGTACAAAAGCACCAAAACTTGTACGGGTTTGGTACTTTAAAAAAAAAATATATTAACTGAAAATTAATAATTATAATAGTCGATTTTCGAATGGAATTTAACACCAATTTAATGAGGGCCTACTGAATAATCTGAAAAGCAAGAATGAAAAACTTTGAAAAATTAATTTTAATTAATTTTCAGTTAATATTTTAAATGTTTTTGAAGTACCAAATCCGTACGTAAGCAACAAGTTTTAGTGCTTTTACTGTATACATACTAATTCGACCGTGAGTAATTCGAATACCGTAAAGCTCCGAATAGAAGCCGGGTCTCCAACAAAGGCCGGTCTCTAATAAAGGTCAGGGGTTTTCCCATAAGCGATAATGCTATTTTTTTCAGCTCAAACTTGGTATTTTCAGTAGAAGCCGGGAGCTCCTACTTGGGTTTTTTACGGTAACTACATTTCGTTACTAAACTGCGAAATATGGTCATGTTGGTTGCTCGTAAATTATAATTTTATTTAAAAAGTTAAATTGTACCTACCCGCCCCCATGTCATCGCTTCAACATTGCTTAAACGGCTATGATCAACATGGCATGTCATTATTACCTAAAAAGACCTAAACTAACCCCACTGATGACATCATTTATGGACGATCCCTAATATAATGTAGTGAAATGTAACCTGCCTATGTGAGATTAAATCAAACGGCGTGGTTTGATAACCATGTCAATTTATGTTGATGTTACTGCAACCCCTTCTTAATCCCTGCCGTAGGAAGGGGCCTAACGTCTAGTAACTATATAGTCTTTTGCCTTGGTATTTATGTATGTGTGTATGCTTGTATGGGCATGTGTGGAATTTTGAAAAGTAGTCGAGTTCAAAATAAATCGAGTCAGTGACGATTATACTTCCTTTGTTAATAAATATTTCGCAAGAACTGCTGTCACTCAGCTTCAGTTCTCATGAACCCCTAGGGAGGTTTTGAGGGACGCATTCCTTACGTGAGAAATTTAAAAGTTGAAACTGATTAATAAGTTGGCTGGAAATTAGATTTTATGTTCCCACAGTCCACGCAGTTGTTTATGTTAGTTAGGAATCCAACTTTCAATTCGGTCTCGACTAAAAATTTTATGTTCAACAAAATTATATATATTTTTTTTACCAATGAATGTGTTTTTGTGGGAGACTCGGAGCGACACCGATGTATACGTTGCCTTTTTATATTGATTCGTTGCGAAGGCAATGAAGGCATGCATGACTTGGCAAACAAAATGGCAGCTAAATTTTCGTTGTTAACGTATACCCATTGAATCTGAGAATTTCCTCCGCTTTTTAATTAAGTGTTGCCAAGAGTAAAAGCAAAACAAAAATCAACTGATTTATTCAAGCATAAAATTCTCGTCAGCTTGTAGTTGAGCTTGAGTGTAGATTTCTTTGTGAGTATGCTGAATTTTGTTGTTGTGAAATTGTAATGAAGATGAAAGAGAGCGAAAGGGGAAGAATCTTCCCGGAAGATTGAAAGGAACAGAACTTTTGAAAGTCAAGTTTATCACAATAAATATTATCATGCATGCAATAGTTTATTGTTATATTTATTTTATAGTTATGTAATATATTGTGAGACATAATATTTTTCCGTTTCATCCAATCTGTTTTTCTCATTAATTGTGTAGACAGTAAAACACCATAGACGTTGGGTCTCCAATTTCTTTCACTAATGTACTTATATTTTTGACAACATCTTCAAGGTACCACTCAAGTAATTTTATGTATTTCTAATCGATTTCAACAATTCTTTTTTTTTTGCAGTAAATATGACAGTAATCATTTCTCCTCCTAGAATAATTATAATGATTATATTTTTGAATATTACAGAGCAATACATAATTATTTATTACGCATCATTTAGTTATAATTTTTAACCATTAATTATTCGCTATATTTACCTACATTTATGTATCAGATGCGGTCATCAATACTCTAATGACATATATGGACTAGCATAGCGCTTCATAGTTATCTACATTTTTTTTTACATAATACAAGTTCGTGTACAGTAAATTATGACCCAATTTTCTAAAAGCTTTATTAGTTTGAAACATTCTATTGTTTTCATATTTGTCTTCATGCTTCTTTTGTACGTCGATATTTATGAGGAAAGGATGGTTGCGTAAGACATTTTTACGGGGTGGTCCTCTTAATTTGCAATCGCCGTTTTTAGCACCGTGCATACCTAATAATTATATATTTTTTATGTTTTTAAATCAAATCCATCATTAAGTATACCACATTTAGTGGATTTTTTCTTGCAAAATATTCAAGTTTACAATGACATAAGGATTCGACTTTCCCAATTTTTATAAAAATTTAATATAATATGTGTGTATTATTGTGATGCTCCAAAAAATTCAAAAAGAAGGCATGGTTATATTGGAATCATAATTTTTATTAAAATTTCATAAAACAAAAGTCTATATATTTTTAAAGCCGCTGAATTGCTGAATGTGTTCTATTGGGATTTTATAGAATCTAGAAATATGTACCTACATATAATTACACATATGTGCGATAGAAGATACAAACAACATAGAGCTACATATTTAAATAAGTATGGAAATTGGGGGTTACGAACGAAGCTTATACCTTGTACGCTATTATCAACTAATATTTAAACATCAAACATGTACATAGTTGCCTTACGGGTACATTTATTTAGTAAGAAGTAAATTTAAAAAATAGATGAAACCTGTAATTGATACAAATAAACCCTGATGAGATCTGCTTTTCATTGTCTCTGTAAATGTTCTAATTGTTGGTATTATAACAAGGTATTCCCACTATATCCACCCATATATCTGTACACATTGCATAAAGTCTTGCCTGTACGTGCAATTTTTTAGCCCGATTTTCAATAATATTCTGCACCCAGCAGCATTTTGTTTCTTCCAATTAGTCACCTTTGTTTAAGTAATATTTTTGAGACACATATACATATTACATGTGAGACTATAAGACAAATAAATATTTATCAGTGTATAATTACTTACGTATATGCATATTTTGACGTAAGACTAATTACGACAAGATGCCGAGATTCAACGTTATACATAGAGTGTCCATCAATATTCTGCGCAAAAACATTTCAAGACTCTCAAAATTAATTTTAAGTTTTGATATGCGTATAAAATATGAGAAGTCCTACACTTATTGTTTTGCTACTAGTTGGATCTGAATTATTTTCACAATGCTTGTCATGGGCTAATTGTGCAAGAAACTCCCGCTACTTCATCCAGCCTCCAGCCGAGCCGTGCAGATAAATTAAGAATGACCTAGACTCTTGCTACAGGCAAGTGTGCACACAGGGTGTTAGTTATACATATTTTATTGGCATAAGAAATTAATACTAACAGCTATAATTATATTCCACGTTGGGCCTACATTGATTTTAACTGATACGAGCTTATCTTAACATTAGGACACATTTTGAATTCAAAGCACTAAAATATTCACAGGAATGAAATTAGTTTCTCAGAGAATTTACATTATAATTGTCCATGTCTCGAAACTTAAGGGGACCTCATTTTTGGGCGTACTATATTTATTCAACGATATTATATAGCCAATTAAATTCCGCCTTTTTAATTTCCAGTCCCGTCAAGTTTTGGTTACAATGATGCCGCCTCTGATTCTGATTGTAGAGACATATAGACTAATACATCTTTGCCTTTAAATAATATTCGCAATATATATGTAGGTACTAACTTATAATAGTATTACACAAATCAAAGCTTTGTTTTAACATCTTTTCAACACTTGCGAAGACTGTAACAACTGTATTTTTAGTATTAACACTTTTATTTGGATTTTTCACCCACCTTTCAATCTATGGGTATCAAGTCTCAAACGAAAACTGTAAATTATTACACAAGCACAGTCTGCATATATTATACTATCAACGATGTCTTCACACATATAGGTTAGTGTATTTACGAACATGTACTATCAACTACGCAAATATGTAATGCATATATGGAATTCTAATAATACTGATGAAGGTTCTTTATAATTAATCATGCCAATTATTCTTTTGACACATTCCTTGTGTGTGCCTCTGTTAATTTTTAATTCAGCTACATGACTATCCCTGTCGTAGGCAGGGAATGATAGAGGTTCTAGTATTATGGTTGTTGGGGGGAATACACGCTACATGCACCTAATTAATACACCACAACAAAATAACAAGAATCTTGAGGTACATGGCTCATAGAATCATTAATTTTGGGGGGAAATACATACATAAATACCTATACTATACTTTCCAATTTACAAGCATGTCAATTTCGTACATACGTCATGTTTTTTTTCCTACGATAATGTTACGTAGGCGAGGCAAATTCACTTCCAGTATTTTATTTTTGTATCAGTTAATGCCTATAGACTATTACAAGTACATAAGTTTTTTTTAATACTATGTAACTATTGACTATAGATATGGATATGAACAGCGAGAAAGTTAGTCAACTCACACAATTTTCTGTTTTGGGCATCACTGCTCACATTCTGAGTGTCATATTCAAATTGTGTAGAACATTTATAAAATCTAGTTTAATTAGAGAAACTAAGGAGGTTACACACGAGAAGAGAACGGTCATGTTGTCATTTAGCATGTGGGAAGGTCTGAACGAAAAGGTTAATAGACTATTTTTGCATCATGGTAGCCTGAATTTGACATTTCAAAACTACAAGGAAATGAAGGGGAGAGTTAAAACCCAAATGAAATCCAAATAGCTGTGCATTGGTTGACCATTGACCATGGGACTAGCACCATAGGAACAGAAGATACGAGCTCTCTATCTGTCTATAGATTATATTTAATGTTTTTGTTGGCAGCGAATGAGATGAAGATGTCCTCTGCCCACCGGAACTGTTTGCACTCCGTCCTCCGCCAATGTCGAGCACATCTCGTCACTTGGACAGACACATTTTCGATTCACCAGAAATGCAGATGCGTGCTCGCTTATAATCTTGCATGGATCAGTACTCTGACAAGGTGGCAGCTGGATCAAATTAAAAAATAAAACAACAGTTACTTTACATTTTCACACGCATTTACATCATCTCATTCATGCTAAATGCTTGAGTGGATAAATAAAATGGAACGG
>JAQFZE010001309.1:0-18592 GCA_034695245.1 Dicyrtomina saundersi | reverse complement strand
AATAAGACGAGCACTTCTCCACAACTCAAGAGCGGGAAAGACAAGTTGTGCCGTCTATAAGGTGAGCTTCACATTTACAACATGGGAAGAAAGGCTTGTATCTCCAAACAAAATTATTAACTTCTTTTAACAATTGGACTGATCACATTCCCTTTCCTTTGAACAGTGTTCTCCAAAGCCTTATTCACGGGTCTACATTCATCCAACGTAATTATTTAATCCAAGTAAACTAATCGTAGGTACGACTAAAGTTACTTAGGGAAAAGATTAGGTGTGGAACTTATGATGGCATCTTGAATAGACAAAAGTTCCGATGCTATTTGCTATTTTTTTGGGCGACTGGACTTTTTGGCAACTATTAATTTGTAATAACTGGGAATGTATTTCTATGGCTAAAATGACTCCTTTATTTTTCCTGGACACGAGACCACGTGCGCTATTTTAATTGTTTAATTTTTATCTTTTTTCATAATCAAACATAGCCAACATAATTAATTTCAAATAAGCGGAGCTACTTATGCCATAATGATTTTTAATATTGTATCATTATTATTTTCTACCAAGATTTTCTGGGTGTTTTACATTGTCTGTAGAACAATGTATTCAACGTTGTCTTATACGCGTGGGCGTGTGGGTACTTAAAGCTTCTGCTTTTTGTTTATATGTGGTCTTTAAAAGCACCCACGTGCCACCACATGCTTATCATGCCTTGAAGTACCACTTATCGTTAGATCTCCATGGCGCTTGTTAGTCGACCAACCATGATACGCTTCTAGTCTATCTATTATATTTATAAATTTTAAATATAGAATAAATCTCAAAATTACTTTGAAAGATTTAAATGCTCTACATTTATAATTTTCCTTTTACTTTTTACAGATTGTGTATGTATATTGCTTGAAAATACATGAAATGTTTGGATAAAATACACATCACTAACTACCAATTTCCCTTTGCAATGAAATTCACATACTTGAATAATTAATTCTTTGCTAGTTTTAATTGGTGTCATAAAAGTACTGTAGTCATAGTAACAGTTACAGTGGTGGGAGAAAATCAATGTACTCCCCAAATTCCCTTGCATGACACGTATGTTTTCCAGTGACATGGAGTGTAGGGGAATACACAACTTTTACGATAGGGAGAATTTCTCATATTATAGAAGTAGCTCGTAACTTACATTCAAATTCCGCACCCGTCCAAAATTAATTGAACAAAATTTTCCCAATTATCTAGGTAATTAATTATGTACACAAACGTGATGCTCGCTATCGCTCTATCAGGAATGAGACAAAACTCAAGGCAACGCAACGGCCAGAATCAAAATATTTCTATATTTTCATATTCAACAAAACTTTTGTACAAAAACACTTGGGCATTAGATTGAAAATATAGATAGTACAATAATTACTCCCTGAAGTTATTACCTAGTATAATATGTTACCTAAGTTAAGTGCGGATATATGGGGGACGTGCGCGGACCCCAGCTTGAAAACAGTACTGAAGGGAATGGAACGGAGGAATGAGTAGTGTGTCTGTGTGCTTCCTAATTACAACATAAAATGAAAAGTAAACGATAAGAGCAAATCCGATCACAAAATGTAAGTAAAGGTTTCCATTTAGAATTCCCCAGCATGCTGCTCCACACATAAATTTAATAAATAATGAGAAAAATAAAAGCGTTGCGAGGTCTCATGCTATTGTCTCCGACATTTAATTGCTACTCATGATCGTCATAAATAGTAGGGAGGCTAGCTTCTATCTTATACTGCCGTCTGAGGAGAATATTTTCAGTTTTATTACTCAACCGACGGATGCCGTGAACTTCTTCGCCACTCAACTCCCTCCCATTATTCTATACATGAAACTTCCATTTTCAATTTCGATTTCTGCAAAGGGGCCATCCTATCCAGCACCTACTATATTATGTACCTACATGCCTACATGTACGAGCTTGCAGGCAGTCACCCTCCCACGGAATGTTGTTGAAAGCCAAGGTTTTAATTAAATGCCCTTGTTGTCTTCTTATTCTTCTATTAGTCAGGAATCTATTGGTAACTGGAATGAATTGGTTTAGATTTTTTCCGCCACATTCAAGAATTTTGTCAACAAAGTTTACTTGTCATAATATAAAATTGCGCATAAAATTCGTCTTTGAGTAAGATGCACAGCTACATTCCACTGCTGTATTAATAGCATTATAGAGCCTCAAATGAAGACAAAGTCGAATTTGAAGACAAAAGAGTTGACACGGGCACACACTCACAGTGATACGCATAAGACTCATACACGACTGTAGAAGGAAAAGAGCAGACGAGTTGGGGAGGACGAAGAAAGGTGAGCGGAAGGGTTGAGCAAGGTCATAATTAATAAAAGCAGAAGATGAGAGAGAGAGGAAAATAACTAGGTAGGTAAGGTACTTTTACTCGGAAGGGCACCGTTTCAAATTGTGTGTACGACTCTCCCATGTATGTGGGTTATTCCTTTGTCATGGACCTGGAAGTACAAATATTTCCTATGCCACGTCTTCTCTGTGTGTACTTTACACGCTTGGCTACGCTTAGGAACATATTTCCAATTGTGTTTGAATATTTTCACTCAAGGTTTTGCCCAAGAGTCAACAATCCTTCGCTCATTCGTTCGTTCGCTAATATAATAAGTGTTTGTTCGTCCTTTTGGTTGGTTGGAGGTAGGTGTGAT
The DNA here is from genome assembly GCA_034695245.1 of Dicyrtomina saundersi. Taxonomy (NCBI): domain Eukaryota; kingdom Metazoa; phylum Arthropoda; class Collembola; order Symphypleona; family Dicyrtomidae; genus Dicyrtomina; species Dicyrtomina saundersi. The sequence goes on along the minus strand of JAQFZE010001309.1, from coordinate 15,892 downwards.
GAGAGTCTAGTCTTTCCTGTCAAGTCCATCTCCATTCTACTCAAATCTAGTTGCAATGTACCAATACCATAGGACCAAGGCCGCTATTCCTCCCGCTCTACTTCATACTCCAAACTGCATCCACATGATATCAAACACATTAACGTAGAAAATGATATAAATGCACCTTGGTAAGTAAGTAGGTAGATAGGTGCTTTAGCAATAACCCCATCTACGCTACATAAACTCCAAAGTTCAAAGCGTGTCCAGATGTAAGATTACAAGTAACCTACCGTATATCCTGTAATAATGCGCTTTTGAAAAATCAATTTTCAAAAGTGGGCCTCAAAAGTATTATTTTTTTGAATTTTTTTCAAAAAAATGAAAATTTTCGAATTTTGAAAAATCCTGAAATTAGTTTTTAGAAAATGGTGTAAGGATTACAAAAAATCAAATTTTGTCAAAATCAGATGAGAAATGTAGGAGCTACAGGGTGCCAAAAATTCAAAATTTGCATTTTTTTTAAACTTTGGCGGGCCACTGTGACCGAAAAACGCAAAATGCGGTCGAGTTACTTTGGATCTGTGCTATTTAAAACTAGCCTGATTTTTGTGAGTGGCAGGTTTTTGAGTTTGGCGGGTAACATGTAAAACCATTCCCTTGTGAGAGGTTCAAATTTGAATAGTACACGAGCTATTACAACATATACTAGAAGCTAACGTAAGGTGCGAGTGGGACCGTATGTTAAAGTTAAAACTTGGCGTAGTCGTTTCGTAGTCCATACTGACGATGAGAATACTGACCACATTTTGTATCACATTTGAATTCAAATCCAAAAGCAAGTCTTCTTATGAGCTACAGCGGGAGGGAGAGTTTTATGATGATGCTCTTCCGGACTAGAACTAATGAGGGGCTGAATGTGGAGTGAATAATCTGGATCCTATCTATGTATGGGATATGCCTAGGGTCGTTACGGGTAGTAGGCTCCGTATCTACATATTAACTAATGTAGACGAGGGAGCTGTATTGCATTTGGTTGAGGCACTGCGAGCACATCAAAATTACTCATATCGTAATAGGTAGGGAAGTTAAAATAGGAAAACGAGCCGAGAGTCTACGTACCATGAAAGGAGAACCAGAGGTTGACAAGATACGGGTGGTCTAGCTGAACAAGGATTTCGATCTCACGAAGAACGTTACGCAAGGCATCTCGCTCCAAACAAACGGCTTTGCACATGTACTTCATGGCATACATTTGACCCGTGTCTTTTTTCTGGACGATACAAACCTGTAAAATTCAAAAACAAAAATTAATAAAGACATTCAATCTTGTAAATTTATAGAGTCAATGCCAATGTTGTGTGTAGGTTTTCAAATCTTTTGTTCCACGTTACAGGAGACTGTGAGTAGAATTTGGTACGCACTATATTACTATAGGTACTACTACTATGATGCTAGCACCTAGTACTAGTATAATAATATAGTACCCATAACTATACATTAAAGAAGTAATATGTCCTCATAATAATATTTAAATATGATGAAAATTGGTGAAGAGCGTACATGTGAGTCGTTTCTCATCTGCCCTTATTCGATTTGACACTTAAATTCCCCAAATGCATATATTACAGAAGAAACCTTATTAAACTTTCCCTTCAGCATATCAACTCAAATTCTCTATGCAGCTCTCAAGATCCCGGGGAGAAAAAAAATGCTCTTTAAGCCTTTATTCAACATTCTTTCCCCTCTCTCTCTCTCTCTCTTTCCCCCGCCTTCATGATTCATGACGAAAGAGCAGCAGTACAGTGCTCTACGCAAAATGGAAACCTTACTTGTGAGAGAGCGAGTAAAAAACCCTTTGAATCATACTCTGAAAAACATCACAATAATGCCTGGTCTCATCCATCACACGTATCTATGTGCCTACGGAGATACAGATGTACATAGATACCAGCATAGGTGCATACCTTTACGCATTGGTCGCGTTTCTCGTTTAAATACACGGTAACTTGAGCTTTAAGTTTAAATATTATGATGATGAAGGGGAGACGTTATATTTCTATTTATTACGCTCCGCGAGTTTTTGCTCGTACAGAGCTAAACCATATGGCAGAACGTCCAGGTTAAGCAGCATGACAAACTCCTACTCCAGACTCCAGACTCCAATACTCCTCCCAAGCAGTACACACACACACACTCACTTGTTGCATTCTCTCAACTCTCACATTTCCTTTTTTCACGGATTCAAGCTTTTATTTTAAAGCTTGAAGAGGGGGAGAAAGCTCAAAGCTACGCTCCGTTTAGACACTTATGTCTTTCTTAATATTCCATTTACTTTGACATTGGTCGCATAATATATTCTACCTCCCACTTGTTGGTTGGACGGGGTGAGATAATAAAGTACCACTCACATCATATTGAGAAACACCGTATTAAAAAAGGAATCAGCCACACCTTACCACACATAATATATTAAAAATATCCCTTCGAAGGTTTTTCTTCCTGTCCGGGTAATGATATTACAGATTCGGGTTATGAAAAATGTTATTTATGTAAATTTAAATTAAAGTGTGTCTATGGCTCACTGTTCGTTTTTTGTTCTTGTTGTCGTCGTCGTCGCGGCGGCGGTTTCGTAATTCCTTCTATATCAATACATGGACTAGGTTCCAAAGACCCTTATACATTGCTGGGTTCGCCTCCATATTAGGTATTACAGTTTTAATGTTTTTTTTACATATGCCCTCAATTGCATTATGTATGCAAGAGAAATAATCTTTACTCTGTTCTGTAACGGGTAACGAGTCCGATACCGGTCCCGACCGACAGAACCTTGAGCGACGTGGAGCCTATAAGTTACGGGCATCTCCATCTTAGGAGAAGGAATTTCTGGCCGGAGGTGTTTTTTTTTTTTTTTTACTTTTTCGTAAGGCGCACATTTCTAGCTGTTGGATGCTCTGATGGAATTGAAAAATATCTTGGACGAGCCTAACGTACTGTGAATTTGATGTCGGTTTTTAGCAAGATTACACATTGAACTCCTTTTGGCAAGGTTTCAGAGCTTCTCCTCCTCAACATAGGATATTTATGTGGAGTAAAATCGATAGAACGTTAAAATGATACGGAAAGGATAAACAAAATCCTTTAGCCGTTTTTTTTATCTGTACATAAGAATAAAAATGAATTTTTCTCACTTCCCTCCACATCTCCTATAGGCTTACAGCCTAGACCAAGCTTTTAAAAAATAATAGAAAAGTTAAATCCCTGAAATCGTCTTGGAATCTCTTGTAGTTGCAAGGGAATGAAGTGCATTGTCTGCGGAGACTGGAGAGGTAGAGATCTATAGGGGGAAGGTAAGGTATATGGAAAACAATGTAAACTATTGGATTCCCTACAACTCCTCCAGTCCATATGGAACAACTCTAACTCTGAACACTCCGAGGGAAGGTTTACATTTATGCCAACTCAGCCTTTCTCTTTTTTCTTCCCAGCCTCACGTGTCAGTCCAAGTCGAACAAAAACATTTTATATCAGACTTTCTCACTCAGACGAACATCGGAGCACAACTCAACTTGCATAAAACTAAGAACATTTTCTACTTCAAATACAAAAAAGTCTTTAGAATTCTATGCTTTTTATTTTTACTATTGTTCCAGTAAACGGGGGAACGTTAACCAAGTCATGTTCAACTGATATTTACATTTTGTTTAAATGCACAAACCTTCATTCCTTTCTCTTTTCCCCATTTCCCTTTTTAACAGGGAGCGAGAGTGCGAAGGGAAATTACAAGAAATATTGCTTTCATGAATAAAGTCCTATTCTAATGGCATTGTTTACATTCAACGACGTTATTGTCTTCTCCCCTCTACCGTTTCGCCAGATCTCTACGTAATTACATCCATGTTACATATCCACATCTACCTTCACCAGTAACGAAGAAACTCCTCACAAAGTATACTGCATATTTATCACAGAAATTATCTATGTGACTACTGCGTCGCTGGAAGGCTAGAGGTTACTTCATACTGCATGCTATACACTATACATATATCTTCCCGCCCTCACACAGAGCGCCATAGCAGAGTCATACACAGACGGATTACATATAGATATGTTAAACAACCAACAGCTCAACTTTCCATTCGTCCTCGACGTGTCGTTGCTAAACTTTCAATTGACTCGTGATTTCTCAGCATGCTGTCACAGCCATTTTCATTCGCCCCATAATTAAATTCCAAATTCGCAAAACTCGGGGTAGTCAAAGGGAAAGGAGACTTGAAGAAGACCTGTACATTTGGGAGTTTGGAAGTTGGGAAGTTATAGGATATTAGTAGTGTGCAAATAGCTCGTTACGTAGGTAGGAAGCTGTCTTTGTTTTATTAGACCAACATTGACCAGCGTTAATCAGCAGTGTTGAGTCGTTGGATGCTTCACAGCCTCGAGCTATTAGAACCCTTGTTCTTGTTTGTGTTAGAAAGAACTAAACTTTTTACATTTAATTAAGGAATGACATGTAAAAAAAAAAATAAAGTAAGACTTTCACTACTGCCTGGAAATAGTCGAAATACAAGTTACCTAGGCTTTGTAGGTTACGTATGTACAATGTACAGACATGATTCGCAGCACGAAAGTACTTACTAGGCACTATGCACACCTACCTCTTCTGAAAGCCAAAGGTAGCAGTCACATTTTATTAGCTCATTTCAAGCTCGTGCTTTCCTATCTTTTACTCAACTTCCTCAAGGCTTTTTTTATTTTTCTTCCTTTAAATGAGTTGTAGGTTGTAGACTTATCTTACATTTTTCAAACCTTCAATTTTATTCAATTTATTCAAGTGTAAAGAAATAAAATTTCTATTTTTTTGTTTCCGACTAAAATAGAAAATAATAAGTCAAAATTAATCTTATTTGGTAAGATTATTTTAGTAATATCTGTATTCAGAATTATATCAATTTCAACATTTTGTTTTGCTTGTGGAGTTACATCAAGTAATTCCAAAAAAAACATATGGCTTAGGATAGAGATATTAGGAATTTTTGACTGACTGACGGTGAGCGTTAATCTAGGACAATCTAGCAATAAAGAAAATATAGGCACACAAAGACGTAGAAGTAGTAGCATAGATGTAAATGCCGTAAACATACATGTCAAGATAGGAGATCAAATAAATCAGCACAATTCTATTACAAATTCCACCAATCGCAATCCCTAGTAGCAAGACGAAGAATTCCATTATCAACAATTTTATTTCTGTAATACACCTGTAGTAAAAGTGTATGTTTAAAAGGAGCTGCTGATTGCATCGGATTTATGTAAAATGGAAATTGAATCAGTCGAGCATCTTGTAATACATAATGCAATTGAACACTTAAGCGATGTGGAAAACAGAAGTTTGTCTTGCATGGTTTGACTTGGCTTCAAATACAATACAACTTGGAGCAGCATGTACTGTACAGCTATTTCCTCCCTCGGCTTTCTAACCTTTTCAATGCATTTTATCTCGAATAAATTGAAAATGTAGAGCTAAGTAGGTAGGTAGGTACTATTCTACCCGTGCACGAATATTACTTATATTATCTCATATTTTCATATTATATAATAATTGCTCAAGAGTTTGTATACTGATAGTCAGAAATATTTAGATTTCATTTTATGAATTTCGCAATTTTTTAAAGATGTACCAACATATTTGATACAAAAAAAAAGCAATTTAAATACATAATGGTAAACAAAAAAACAATTTGTAAGTCTTCTATGTAGAAATGCCAACTATTCATAGCCTGAGTCATCAAATTTTACTCGTATATCCCAATATTACGTTTATGAATTCCTTGTGAATTATTTCATAACTTTGTATAGCTTGTGTAATATTTTGAAAAATTTATATTTTTTTTTTCGAAAATACAAAACAAATCCTGTACATAGAGAAACATTCATGTGTTGGACTTTGACTTGACGTTAAATGTTTCAGGGTGAAAAGTACCTACAATCAATAGCATCCGCCCGCACGCAATACAAACGAGTGAGCAAACTAAAACTTTTTAACTACAGGCATTGTAGATAAAAAGTTAGAGCACGAAGTCACAATCACAACTACTGAGATTGGATTTTGTCTCCTATTTACAATGATTACGAGCTGTTTGTCCCCTTCAACCTTTTCTTTTTTTGGATTATATACATATATATTTAAGCCCTTTGTGCAAAAATACACAAAAATACAAAAAAGCAAAATACGTAAAACTCTCAAAAAAAATCAAGATGGAAAAATAATATTCCATAAAAAAAAATCTAGAATTAGTTCTTAGCATGCGTGACAGCAAGTTTCAGTTTTAACGTAGAGCTTATTGTCAAAATAAATTTTAAATTCAACTTGAAAACTGGTAAGGTATATAATTATATGTAGGTACAAAATATATATATAATAGATTAATTCAATAAATTAGTTATTCGTAACTGTACAAAGAGCTGATTGGCCAAAAGTGAGAATGTCATGGTTGAACTATTACTGCGAGTCCAGAATATTTTGAAACGCCACGCACGCAGTCATTGCCAATGGAAGTTTGAGAGCCGTGTAGCTGCTCAGAGAAAGAGAATGGCAATAAGCACTAAAAGCCGTCGTCCCGGACTTGGACTTTAGATTCAGCTCGTCTTGGTCTTGACTTTGCCTTTCCCCTTTCGCACAGAGTAAAGTTATTGCAGACATTATACAAAATTATATTATAAACGCTTAATGAAGTTCCGTGGTACGTGCAACCAAGGATAAAACCCATTAAATTCAATATAATTTTTCACGCTTATCAATCTAGTTCTGGTCGCTGGTTCGAGTTCTATTATAGCTCTCAACTTATTCCACACAATGCCCTGCTATGATATGCCTTGCCGCAAGGTGAAATGAAATACGAAAAACATTCTTATGTAAGGAGGAGAGAAGTGAACGGCGCAAAAAAAGAGAAAGAATGAGAATAAAAATGTTGGAGTTTCATTTTCAAGCTTTCTATAAGGAAAAGCAAAGGGGTTCCAAAAGTTTAGTAAATAGAGAAAGTCAAAACTAATTCAAGGAGAAAGAGTATTAATGATATACTGTCAATAGATTTCAAGTGTAGTAAACACGTGTACACAACCTCTATGACATGTATAGAGGAGGACGGGAGAAGGGGACTATAGGCCTCTACTGTGAAAGCACTTGGAAAGTTGGGAGAAAGCATGAAGCTATCCATCACTTTGATCCACCAATTCACCTTTTCTGTATTGAAATAAATACGGAACCAGAACATCAGCTTGGAGAACACATCCTGCCACTGTCAACCATATCGATTTTTGTGGCAATGAAATGTGGCTATAGTCGTGGATAGTAATGTAGAGTGAGAGAGAGAGAGGCACCTTCTCCGTACTCTCCTCTACTGTGTGTGAACCTGAGCTGTGTTCTATTCTGTTGTGCTGCTTTGTGTTCTGTGGCAGCATGACAATCTGAGCCCCCGCTTTTCTTTTTCTTTTCCATATTCTGCACAAGAAGTTGGAATATTTTAGGAAGGAGTTTCATCCACCGTCACATGCACTTACAGCTCATTCACTCATTCTTTCATAAGATAAGAAGATCCGTACCTCGTACTCGTGTAGAAACTTGCATTTGGATTTTCTCTTTGTTTGCAACTCCCAATCCGCTTTAGTTTTAGTTTTACTTTTTCCCTATGTTCATATATGCGGGAACTTAAAAAAAATAATGAAGGTAATACAAAGAGCGCCTGTGTAACAAATGGAAAAGGAACAGTTGAGTAACCTAATCTACATATGTTCACACAGAAATAACACATTTTTTTATCTTACTTTACATATAAACATGTCGTGGAATGGAAAGGACGGGGGACGTACGGCGGCATAGAGATGAGGTAGATGCAAGCACCAGGACCAGGACCAGGACCAGGATCAGATCAGTCCCATATAAACGTAAAGACGAGGACGAGAGTGCGGAAGAAGGAAAGGAGTGTAAAGGTTGTTGATAAATCCATTCCTGACGTGACACTTTAGACTTGTCTACCTGAATTAATCGTAATTGGGGGTATGAGTAATGATTAGGAATGAGCGTGAGCTTTCCCCGGACTGGAAGTATAAGTACCTAGTAGAGCTCTGAAATTGTAGCCGAAAATAAACAAGTATGTATAGCGACATACACGGTGTGCGTCCACACGATTCATGATTCCTGTCTAAATCATATAGAATCAAGGATCGTTTGTTCTCGAGTAGCTACACCTCCAGTGTTTATTGAGTTATCGCCATCGTGTACACACATACAGGTCTTTTCATACCAAATTATGTGCATCATTCAGTCGTTATTAATCCAATTTGGATCTACTATTTATAATTACACGAATACAAATTTATTACAGTTTCCAGTACTAACTGATGTGCACTGATATAGGGAGGTGTAGCTATTAATTTCATTTATGCACTATGCATGGATGAACAACAAGCACTTTGTGAAACTGCCGTTGTATGTATATACATATTGTAAATTTTTTTCGATTCAAAATCAGTGCCAATATTTCATGTAGGTAGGTACCTACCTAATAGTAAGTAGCACTCTCAACCTCTCACACACATTTATACACTTTATTCAGCTCTATTTAAATTCATCACATAAGGAAAACAAGAGTCTGGAAACTAATACTGTCGATATTTCCTGAATTTTTTAGTATTTGTTACCCACCATCAACAGACCATGACGACAAACTGTTATTGACGGCATGGGCTTTGTAGTGGGATGCTTCCTTGTTTGTTTTTTTTTGCTTGTTTGTGTAGTCATAAATACATATATAAATATATATACGTTTGAATTTATTTTTTGCTGGCTAAACAAGAAAAAAAAAAGAAAACATCACACATATATTTTTTTTTCTGAGTTGCAAAACTTTTAGTAAAAATGTTGATTTTTGTGTATGCTTATATAAACGGAAAAGCCTGTAGATACTTATAATTATATCAAATGCATAATACTGTATCCCAAGTTGTGTCATTCAGACTTTCTAACACTCTCAACAAGCGTAGGAGAAAGAAGGAGGGAGAAAGAGATAAAAAAATACTGAGTATTAACCAGAAAGGCATGAGAGCACGTATAAATATTATCTTGTAAAATTTAAAGCCATACACGACAAGTTGAGGGAAAAAAACATTCCTAATATGTACTACATAGATACATTTTGTTTTTTGAATCCTACTCGACCTAGAATTTTTGTGTTATTAGTTTTGTTGAGTAAGAAAAGTGAATCTATAGGATAGGACAAAGTCTCCTTCTGCTATACACACGCGAGCACATAATTCATGACATATTAGACGCGGATATGACATTCCTTCCTCCGCTCCCAAATCTAGTCGACTATCTTTCTCTGGTTCTAGGCAATTTGTGTGTCTGCCTCCGTCTGCCTGTGTGCATGTAAGATTCCATTTAGTTAGAGCTACACGCTCATGCCAATAGCTGGAGGAAAAGACTGTTTGGAGCATCCAGAGTCTCCTCAGTCTACCATGTATATACATACGTAGGTAAATAAATACAGCCGAAACATCTCTCATGCGAAACATGCCCTATTTTCAGTTTGAACAAGATCAAAAATTCTTCTCGTATCGCTTCCTTTAACTCGTTTTTAGGACACATAAGTGTGGGTGCATCAGTATAACAAGTGAATGTTGCCTTGGTTGGATGGAAATCGCTCTGCTCCACACCGGGTGGACTTTAGCGAACAACCAAGCCCAAAGTCTCAAAAAGTATACATCTAACGCTATATAGGTATATCGGTACCTTCTACCATTGAGCCTGTAGCTACGCTAGGTATCCCCTTTACACTCTCCATTTAGTCATGCATCATACAGTACATACACACACTGAAGAAGGAGGAAAGCTCCATTGTACAATTTCCCTCCTTTTTACTATCAACCGTAACCTGGTGTTACATGCTCTCCTGGGTTTCACAGACAAAGAGAAAGCTTTTACTGTTTTTTTTTTCAATGATTTTTTAGATGATTTCTAACAAGTCTCAGTCAGTTCTTCTATCCAATCATAATTTTATCTCTCCAGTGATGTGTGCAATGAAATGTGAGTAACTTATTCTACTCGCTTGCTATCCTCTTCTCTGCTATTTATTATCTTGCTTCCATAATGTATATACCTACTTCAAAAGCGGATACATTTTAATCTGAACCGATGCTGCGTGGAAATATTGCGGATTTAGGTGTTGTGGGCTGAGTCTAAATCTTAAATTAGGATAGCAAACTAATGAATTAATGACCAAGTTTTTACTTTACACAAGAACGGCGCCTTCACAAATCGACATCGACACGATTTAACTATGAAAGCCCGATGCTTTGTTTTCCATACAGTTAAATACAATAAAGTTTTTTCCCTTTGTTTTTGGATTACCATGCCCCCTGTCTTTCGGATAGTATTTGTTCTTATACGTATATCTGCCCATACACTCAGGGTATTATTTACAGGGACCCCATGAAAAGTGTCGAGAAATTTAGAACAAACGCCTTTAAATTGTGCGACAGTTTGGTGGAGCTAGATAAGTCGACAGAGCATCAATTCAGATAGTAAATCCTATTTCTCTCAAACTATATTGTTTTGATGCTATCAGCTTTCAGTCTAGATTTAATCCGCTTGTATAATTTCCACCGCCACTAAAGTTTTCTTTCGAGCTTGTACATAATATAGGAGAATTGTCACTGTGTGCGTGTGTGAGGATAGAGATTGGATGTGGCTTCGCTCATACATGTGATACTTTGTGAGAGAGGATAGTTTTGTCCTCGTCCTCGTCCTCCTCCCTCAGCCTTTCCCACTATACTATGGCCTCTATATACTATCCTTTTTCCGAGTGAGTTGCATATTGAATTCATGGTGTGTGAGGCTAGGAGAGGAGAATTGGGTTCTCTTGATCCCTAAGTCCTAAATATAAATAGAGGAACAAGTCACTTGCCCTAGGCTGGCTTATCGAGAATTAAAGTAATGCAGAGAAAGACTTTTCGTGTTCAAGAGCTAGACAGGCACAAGTCGTTTTTAGTATCTCTTTCTCTCCCTCTTTCCACATCCATCTCTAAATACACATGGCCATCGATTTTGGTGGATTTTGGTGGAGGAAGAGCGTCTATACCAACCTTTGTATATATGCATATAGTACTTTCAAATCTACATCTCATTCCCTTTTCCCACTTTTCTAGATCCAAATCCAAATCCACATTGAGTCTCACATATACCCATAGAACATTTGAGTGAACAATTTCGGAACAATAGACTACTGAACACTCAACCTATTCCAAGTCACATTAATATCAATGAGAATTGTACCAACTTTTTCCTTAATTCTACTACACTCTACGGCTCCGACCAGCTCAACTCCCTCTCCAAAAATGAACATCCTCCTTTACTTAACCTTTATATCCTTCAGTAGAGTTAGATTTAGATTTCTGGATACACAACCCAAAAGGACTTTTGTTTTGTTTTGTTTTAAAGTCGAATCGAAATTAAAGATTAAGCTGCTGGATAAAGATTGAAATTTCCAGATTTGAAATTGTAAAAACTGTAGACTGTAGACTGTAGACTGAAGAAACTATATAGTACAAATGCATATATCTTAAAAGACACTTTAATTACGTCAAAATGTAATGCGGGAAGTAGTTTCCTTTACAATCTGATTGATATTTGCTTAAGCAATAATTACTCTGAAATATCGGGATTTTGATCGAGTTCCGACTCCAGTTTCCATGCCAAGATTCTTAGGGTAAATATCGTTATTTCTAAATCCAAATGAGATTAGAAAATCATGTCATGGAAAGAGCGATTATTTCCCTTTGCTACCTGCCTATACCCTGCACATACTTTGATTGGAGCGAGTCTTTCCCTTTCCTCATCCCTATGTGCTTAATCTAATTATGTACTGGGAATTTTTGGAATCTTAGAGTTTCATATATTAGTCTTTATAGGTATTTCAATTCCACCACATCTGCAAACCATCCAATTTGAAAACCTAACATAAAAGAGATTCCTCCAGATTACAGAGAGACGTAGATATATCATTTAGATTTCCTCCTGAGCAAACCACCCATGAGACATTTTATTTAAGTGCAAAGTAAAAAAAGGAATTGGAAAATTCAATATGAGTTTTTCTCACGTTTTCCTGAGCATCACGTCTTGGAACTACATTTCCTATATAGTTTTCGGATATGGAAGTTCTGACACAATTCTTATTAAATGCTATCATAGTCAATTTTGTTGGAATGTATACTTTCTACCTGACATCATCATTCTTCATCTATATATATCTGTGTATATCCCACATAATATGCTTGCGTTTCCGGGTGCTGGCTCCTGGCTCGGGTTTCCGTCTGGTCTAGTGTGGTTTATACTATTCGCCCATTAAATTCTTTAACGATCATACCTTCATTCGATAATTTGGTTCGATCAACGAAATCCAACTTATTCTATTATTTATTCATGCTCTGACTTGTAAGTGAGGGGATAGGGACGGGAATGTCTCATAATATGATGGCTTCTACTATCTGTTCCTCTATTCAGGACGCCCTTCTCACTCGATACAAAAAAACGATGAGTGGTTGGTCGCAATGGGAATGGTTACTGGGGCAAGTAATGCATCGATTTATTTCGGGGTGAAAATCAATGGAATAAATGCGAAAAGACAACTATGTGCTGGAGCTTTGGAAAGGTCAAAAAAGAATTGGGAAAGAGGAAAGAATGAACTTGTTTTCACTCACTCAGTCGCTCACGAACTCATTCACTCAAAGCACGACATGACAGTGTCCTCCTAACCTCCGTCCACTATATCAGAGTAAGTTGTCATTTCTCAATCCAGTATACATGATGTATGTGTACTAAAAGGAGAGAATTTCTGTATTTTATACCGTGTTTTTTCTGTTAAACTTCACTGCAGGAAGCACTCTGCTCACAACATTACCTCTCAGCCCCCCAAGAAGCTAAAAATGCTGGCATATTTTGAAATACAGGGAAAGACCAAAAGACCAGTGAACTATTTCAGATCCTTCTATTACTATACGGAAAATACGGTACGCTAAAATGTTATTCCATGCCCCGTCAGTAGTATTCGTAAAATGTTCCTTGTCAACCTATGACTGTACTCGGTCCAATCAAGAACCCCACTGAGGATCAAGGATTATGTGCCTCACAATTCTTGAAAAATTATGTAAGTGACCAAACGAATATCCCATAACATTCAGTCAGATGCTTTCCTTCAACGACGAACGGTACTTATAACCTGTTTAATAAATTGAAAATATGCCATATGAGAGACAACTACGATTGTATGGGGAAGTTTAAAAAAAAATAGTATTAATGATGCGCAAGTGCATATGTAAACAAACTGTGACGTGACTGTGACCCACTATGGAATCAATAAAAAAATGGATGATTGCATTTGTTTTTTATTATTTACGTGTTTGCATACTTTCATAGGTACTTTCATACTAGTCCAGACTGGAGACTCGAGACAGAAGTCATTCTCACGAACTCATCCTATTTTATGTGATCTCCCTTTGAGTACTACGCTTGTAAAAGTAGCTATGGACGGATGGTTCGGTTCGTTGCTAATAAAGTGCTGGTGATACTTCATAACACTTTTTCAAAGGTAAAATTCTAAGTAACGTGTAGTTTTATATGACTTTCTAGCGCTGTACTTACCTGGTCTTAATGAAAAATGGGGGTTTAGGGAAGTATATACATACCAAAAATACTCGAGCTTGTAAAGAATCTTGATGAGGACATGTACCACCCCTTAACTACTTCTACCGTTCTACACTTCTCCTCTGATGTGCAGCAAGCCTATGTAAAGTTATCAAACTAATTTACTTGACACAAATAGAAATGATAGCCGCCACCTTTCTCTCTACCTTCATTCATTTTTATGAAATTTTAAATCCTAATCCAACTGAGTGAACACACACTGCAGGAGGAACGAAATTGGTCATAAAGGGGCTTAATTTCAGGGAAAGGGGAATATTTTCAAGCACAGGTTTGCATTGTAAATAAAATATATAAAATTTGCATTATTTCTTGTATTTAGAAAAGAGTTATGTGACACGCTCATTGCTCCAGTATTTTTCCAGCTACATATATGTATATTGGTCCCCAGCTGATTTAAGGTGAGACTTAATTTAAGCAGATTGCTGCATGAAAAACAATTTTAACATTTAAAATAACAGTAAAAATATATAGAGATAGTCAAGTGGCCACAAGCCAAAATTCAAAGAACTTGGAAAAAATCTTTAATATTTGTCTAATAAAACTCCGCTTATTTTTAAAAACATAGGTTTTTTTTTAAGTTTTAAATTAAATACTGCTGTATACAAACCGAAATTTTGCTCTCATTAGGGTTAAGTGTGGAATATTACACTACAGTACAGCTCAACTGATTTAAATTGAGAGAGTAAAAAGGGCATACTATTGATTAATAAGCCGTTCGTAGATGTTACCTTTGCTCAATCAAAATTTGGTATAGATTTATAGGTTTTATAGCACTTCCAATTAACTAAGGTATGCACTGCAAGTCCTTTAGGTAGTATTATTAAAACTGTTTGCACAAATGAATGAGCATGTCGTAAAAATATTATGACAGTGTAATAAAAATATCCGCAATTTTGGAAATGTCTATATAGCGATATGCCGTCGACATCAATAGATAATTCGGAACTATGTAATGTGTTTATATGTGTAATACGGTAATCAATTTGTGCTTCATAGCAGTATAGCTCCTGGATGATTCCAGTTAGAAATAAAATGTCAATGTATATTCTTGGTATTCTATCATGTCCTTGCTTGATACTCAGTGTCCATTCTGGACCCAGACCCAGGTAAATCGTCATAAACTCATAAACGACCGATTTAACGATTTCCGGCCCCACCTAAAATTCATGGTGAGTTCCGAGCCGCTACTATAAATCAGTAGAGTTCCTTTATCGCTCATCTCATAAGAGTACAGTAGTGGTTAGAATCTTGTATTAGTCATGGTATTTATGTACGACGTGTTTTCAGAAGTCTCAAACAAACATAGGTAGGTACATAAGAGGATCACATTCCCGACTCTTGTCTTTGCCGCAACCGACCTCTTTACTTGAGTCTATTACTAATTAGTCATCCTACGTCACACTCGGTCTGCATCTCTAGTCACAGACATCAGGTTAAATTTTCAACCTAACACGAAGTAACCTTGTTTGGAGAAAAATAGTCCTGCATTATAAAGAAGATATCGATAGTTAGCTACCAGACCTATAGGCCGAGGTTACTGGAGCCGTACGGTAACGGTAACAACGACAAGGTAAAGTTACCTGGTTGTGCAAAATCTAGTATACCATGTAGAGCGGAACTGATATGTAGTACCTACCTAACTAGTAAGGTACATTGATATATTGGATCTAGTCTTCGCCTACCCAGTCAATTCCATAGTTCCAGCTCCATCCTAAAAGTATATCGAATAGAAACGAGAAAGAACCATCCTCCGCTTTATTGGATGTGATTCATATCATGTGAAGTTGAGTCACGAAAGCACATTCCATTTCGATCTATAAGTTAAATATTTTAGGGAGGAGTTCAAATGCATACATTCCCGCTGGAACTTTATTAGCATTATCGTCAACTATCCAGCATCCAGTCACCTCGTCCTTCCTCTTCCTTTTCTAGCTGCATCTCAGCGGCTCAGGACTCAGGAGCAGAAGGTAAAAAGCACTCTAGAAAAATACTGCATTTTTCTCCTTGTCTTCACTACCGCACACAAGTAACACTCTCGTAATAGAACATATATGACCGTGTACAGAGCATAAGTTACAGTTTCGGCCCCAGAAAGCAGTGCATTAAAACCAACGTTTGTACAGTTACATCTGTGCTCATATACGTAGGTAGGTAGGT
>JAQFZE010001308.1:0-18593 GCA_034695245.1 Dicyrtomina saundersi | reverse complement strand
ATGTCAGCACTAAATACCTACTGCTAAATACCACCACCACCGCAAACCGTCATCGTCATCAGCACAAACATTAACTATTCTCAATATGCCTATCATTTTTTTTACCATCAGACCAACATAGCTTTATTAGAGACTTTTCAAGAGAGTGGAAAATCATGCCTAAAGGGAAAAAACATTCAAGATAATTTTATTATATATAGCTATCCTACCAATTCATGATGAGCATCTGTACAAAAAATATAGATACAACCCTTCCCACTTCCCCGTTACGGTTCCATATTAGCATATAAAAAGTTCTTGTAGGATCTTTAGAAGCTTGTATAGAAGCTGTAAAAATTGGGAAAATTGGAGAGGAAACAAAAAGTGCCTACAGATATATAGAAATCACACCCATGCATGCAAGGGCTACATTTATAAGCTACACAACCTACAGTCTACAGTCTACACGTATTATAAAAATGTATCCAACTACCTACATAATATTATAAATTAAGTAGGTACATAAGGAAGGATGCTCGACAGGCTAAAAGTAAAGTCTACAGTCTACAGACTCCCAGCATAGGGCAGTTCTTTTTGATGCTGAGAGACACAAACTGCGAGTGAGTAATCCCTCCACATTTTATCCCTCAAGCCACAAAAGATAAAAACATGATAAACTTTTGAAATATCAGGACGACGACGAGAACGACGATGAGCGCTATGAACCGAGAGTACATATAAATGTATGCATCTATATTCCTTGGTATTTCCCTTAACTATATATCTATAGGCCTAGGAACGTATATAATTTTGAGTATATCCATTCGTTTCCATTCCCATTTCCCTCCAGTCAGTTCTCTCAGTTCACTTGAGTTGCGTTCAGTGGAGAGTGGAGGAGACGAGAGAGAGCGAGACATTCGAGATAATATTGTAAAGAGTGTCCCGAGTTTCGGAGTTTCCGCGAGACGAGGGGAAAAACTAATATCCTCTCGAAGCCATAAGCAAAGGCTCGGCTCTTCTAGCATTCTCCGTCATATCAGTTGTGTTGTAGCTACATACGGGTAGTAAAAGCAAATAGTCTTTCATGTTCTTAGTTAGGCCAGCACATAACCAAGTCGAAGGGATAACAGGCTCTACGCGGTTCTGGCTCCGGCTTGACACATGTAAAGCGGGTAATGTTAATAATAATAAAGTTTCATGGCAACGGGAACGGGAACGGGAAGACGGGGACTGCTTGTACTGTATACTGTGCTCTCACATATTTGTATTCTCCGAATGCGAAGCGGATTCGGTCTCGGTTTCGGTCTCGGTCTCGGCCTCATCGGCCTCGATCCCATTCTCGGTTTCTCCGCTCGGGGAGTCTAACTGTATAGTACCAACCTAAGCGTAAGAAATGTAACTGTACTGTATACTGCAGCCTACTATGTATATACTACAACTATCCCTACACTTTACAGTATATACTATTCATACACTTATACCAGTGTACTAATACATACAAGCTACAGCTATAGCCTTGCTAACGTAGGTAGGTACATAAATACTTTCATTATTTTACATTACCCGCAATCTTCCACGTCACTTTCAGTTTTAGTTTCAACTCCAGTTCCAGCGCCAGTTCCAGTTCCAGGTCCAGTACACCGAGCGTATAGGGGCTATAGGCCTCTGTACACTGTAATTTTCCCTATACTATAAAATAAAGTACCTACTGGTATATGGTAATACTTATATCGCGTGCACATATATGATGGATATGAAGAGGGCGTCGCGTCGGTGGGGCTACTCGGGCGTCGGGCGTACGGCGTAGTACAAAATTTTCCAAGATGTAAAAGTACGCAGTACCTACCTACCTACGTATATTTGGAACGTTGTATAAACCTAAAAATAGGATATAGGATTATTACATTATATTCTATGTAGCGATGCCTGGTAACGATGGATGTGTAAGTATATAGCAGCGTATATTTGTCCAGATTTGACTGATCGTAAGATGCTATAGATATGAGTGGTGGACGCGGAGAGAGAGAGCGAGAACGGTGAGGGAAAATGTAATATAGGAATACCCAGGAGTCGCGGTTCCGTGCCCGATGCCCGTTCTCGTGCTTCTTCCCGTTTTCCTTGTCGTTGTCGTTGTCGATCTCGTTTTCGTTCTCGTTCTCATGCCATCGCCCTCCAATAACATATTTGACTCGCTTTCCTTCTTCCAGACTCTGCCTCTCTCTCTCTCTCCACAAAACTCTCAAAAGCTTCTTTCTCTCTCGTTTGAAAACGGGCACTCCGCTGTGAGATGACTGTGCCTGTGAGAAAAGCACTCAGTGGGATTCCCTTTTACTATCAGTGGGTACATTATAATTTTGTAATATCCACATCTGCGGAAGGTCTTTTAATTTTCGAATTTTGAATTTCGGATTTCGCAGAAGACCATTTAATATGTACCTAGGCACTGTATGTACTCGGCAGTGTAGAAAAGAGAACTTGTAGAACGCTTATGTATTTGAGTGTAAGCGTAGGACATACTACAGATACTCTGCCTCTACGTCAGTCACTCCGAACTCCGAATCGGTGTCGGTAGTTATGCAGTGTGGGTTTGGGACTGAAGGAACTTTTGGAGAGTGAGAGAGCTCTCGGGAAAGCTCGAGTTGAATTACTGTAAATAATTCACATAATATATATTCGTCTTCTTGCGAGTTGCGGATTTGACTCGGTTTATGCGGCGTCTCGGCCCTGGCATAATTTGCATTATTTCTTGTACCTAAGGAAAAGGTACCTAATTTTTGCTTTCATTATTCTTCGCTCTGCGGGACAATGAGAGATTTAACAATGAAGACTTTTTGTCTAGAGAGCAAAAATTGTTTTAATGTTATGACGTGAAGATGTGTATTAATTGCTTTTGTTACTTTCTGAAATTTGTCGTTTGAATTTGGGATGTCCGGAAAGGGAAAATTAGCGTTTTTTATGCCTTAAAATCCAAAATTTTGATCTAAGGTTTTGTGGCCATTTAAAGTCCGGTATTTAAATTTTCGATGTCCGGGCATCTATAATTTACTTTTATTCTGCCTTTAAATTAAAAACGGCCACAGAAGCATGGGTATCTATTACTGATATTTGCCTGTGTTCTGTATGAAATCCGCCATTTAAATTTAGGATGTCCGGACATCAATGTTTATGTTAGCTTTCATGCTGCCTTACAAACCAATATTTTGGTGGAGGAAGCAGTATGAAATCTACTACTGATATTTGCTTGCACTGCTTTTTTAAATCCATCGTTTGAATTTTGGGTGTCCGGACATTTAAGTATAATTTACTTTAGTTTGCATTAAAATCTAACAGTTTGGTCACCAAAGCCTATGTTTATACATGGTTATCTATTACTGATATAATTTGCTTGCGTTGCTTTTCAAAATCTACCGCTTGAATTTTCGATGCCTGGACATCTATGATTTGCTTGTATGTAAATTTTGCTCTAAAATCTTACATTTTGGCCACAGATTCGTGGGCATTTATTCTATTATTTAATTGCACCAATATTAGTCATTATTACTTTGTTAAATCCTCCATTTTTATTACCAGTGTCCGGACATCTATTATTTGCTTGTCCACTCTATCTCATCTTCTAACGAGCATAACCCGCCAAGCCATAAGTAAGATTTTCCATGAGATATGTGTTTTCAAAAAGAGCGTTCAAAAAAACTTAGAATGGCTTAACAACGTTCAACGTGGTGCGCGTAATGAGTTTCGGTAGATGAAATATTTTTTCGAAAAAACAAAAAAGGCCTCAAAATGGTTTATTAATCCTATTTTTCATTTTGTTAAAAAACATCTTACACTCAATTTTTAAAAATGTTGTATGAAAAAACATTTTAAAATGTTCTGAATTCAAAAACAATTAAAATTTAAAATTTTGAAATGTTTTATTTTTTTTCAAATTTCGACTGAACAGGGGTAGGTTGGTACTGACTACAAAATTTTCAAAAAAATAAAATATTTCAAAATTTTGAATTTATTTTTTTTTAATTCAGAACATTTTAAAATGGTTTTTCATACAAAAGTTTCAAAAATTCAAAAAAGATGTTTTTTACCAAAATAAAAAATAGGATTAAAAAACCATTTTGAGGCCTTTTTTGTTTTTTCGAAAATATATTTCATCGACCGAAACTCATTACGCCCACCATGTTGTTAAGCCATTCTAAGTTTTTTTGGACGCTATTTTTGAAAACAAATATGTCATGGAAAATCTTGCTTATGGCTTGCCGGGTTATGCTCGTAAGTAAATCAATCAAATTTTGACAATTGAAATATACATTTATCATTGAGTACCTCCGAAAGTTTCATCTGAAGCTTGAGCGCTTCGTAAATATTGGTATCTGTAGGCCCATGCCCATATTACATTTGGATTTTCCCCTCTTCTGAAAATCAATCTCAATAAGTCTCAAGATATTGACTTGACTATTATTAGACACTTATCTATATAGATTGCTCTGTATAGCTTGTCTCTCCTTCCATTACGGACATATTCTTGGCTTACGCTTATGGGCCGTTCTTTCAGTCTCGGTCTCACCGACAGGACAGTTTTGTCAGTGTCAGTCTCGGTTCTTCTTGCGGTATCTTTTTTTATTACTACATTTTACCCTATATTATATTCATACACTAACCATAATTAAGTATGCGTATCTACATCAGTATTTCTATTTCGATTTATTCGCGCCATTGAGCCCATAATCCAGTCCATGTAATCAAGTATAAATAAAAATAGTAAAATGGAGCAAGAGATAAAATAAAACAAAAGTGTAGTACTTGTGATTCTTGCTGTAAAAAAAAATTCATTGCACAAGAATTGTAGCTGCAAGATATAATACCACGACGCAACTGGATAGTATAGGTATTCGGTATATGGGTGTATTATGTTTAGCAGAAATTCAAATAAAAAAGAATATACAGTAAGACAAAAGCATATATCTAATATCTAGCTACCTTAAATTTAGTACACTACACCAACTAGTAAGATATACCCCACGCCTTCTTAGTTCTTAGCTTTTTGAGTTTGGCTCGAATCGCTCTATATAATTCCTAATATTGTGCCTTAATATCTTGTGTGTAGGTAATTCTATTCTACTGTCTACTGCCTACTGCACATAAAGAAAATTGGATAGGAAAACGAAAATAGGAAAATAGACAACACGTGAAGAGAAGCAAAGTCAAACTCAAGGTCTAAAAACATTATTGACAACTTCTTCCCACGTCTCTCATCAGGAGCTGTATCAGAATTAGCCAAGCCATATTGCATTCTTCCCATGGATATATATTGTGTTATAGTGGTGGTGCAGACATGTAGTAGGCAGGCGCTATATGCCTCTATAATACCCCGTATATAGCAATATTATCTATAAAATATTATCAGCTCAACTCTACAATTTATTATAGATACGTGCGTGTAGAGTTCTGGTTCGGACGAAGCCTCAAATCAAATATGAAAGGGCGAAGGTTACAGAACAAAGGTGTGTTAATTAATTGTAATTATTTTGTTTATTTTATTGGGAACTTTAAATTAAATATACCCGCCTCGCTACCATGTTCTATTGTATTAATTTTAAAAAATTCAAATTATTATGTTCTAGCTATGAACAACCTTTCCAGCAAGGGGAAATGTTCTATTATAATTTCAAGTTTTTTCAAAGCTACAAATACTTTGATGATTGCAAAATTATTTATTTTAATGATTAAAAAATATTTAGATGTTTTACAAACTACACGTTAGTTACATACGCGGCTAGTTTTTTCTATGCTTTGAGGCGAAACGTTTTTGTAAATATCTGTAGTTCGCTTTGCCCCTTTGTATGCTAACAGTTGTGCTTGCAATAATTAGTTAAAGTTTTCTTGGTTTTTATATTTTATAAAGTAAATTTCTGACTATTCTATAAAAATTATAACATTTTCCCAAATTATGTCACAATACAAACAGTCATCGTTTCAAAATATTTAAATAGTTTCCCGGAAATGCTATAGAAATTACTTTTGTTTGTTTAGTAAGTTGCATACTGCACAATTTACATTATGACTAAAGCGTCCGTTTTTAGAATTGACGTCATTTTTGAATTGGAAAGCTCACCATTACTCTGGCTATTATCTGGATTAAAATATGCTATCTACATACTTTCATAACAATGCGAAAACGTTATATTTACACCGCTAGAAACAAAAATGACGAAGAGATTATATAATTTTCTCAGCTCTCGTGCTATATTAGTAACTGAAACTGTTACGCATTTATGTGCAATTATTTTTAAAATCAAGTAATACGTTAGTGAGCCCGAATTTCTTTTTTGACATTGAGCTAGTTTGCATGGGCTAGGAGCAAAACGATTTCGACAACACACACAATTAAAGGAACTTTCAAGTTTCTATACAATCGTCTGCACTGACGTTGACTGCTTTAATTATGTGCAAGTTAAAACCCATATGAAACCCAAGCCAAAAAAATATATAGTGCGTTTAATAAACCATACGTCTTGTTTGATTATTTTATACTGCGACTTTAAAACCAATTCAAAATAATAGAAAGTTATAAATGACAAAAAGTCAAAAATAAAAGTTAATTAAATTGCGGCGTATTTTATACCTTAACATTCACAAAGAAATGCGGAATTTCAGTATTTCTCTCATTTTCTAAGTAAACAATTCTCCAAGCGTTAATACATATTTAGCGTATAGCGCCAGCATTACCTTCAATTTGCGTAGAAATCGGCATCGGACAGAAAATTATTTTAACCTATTTGGATGGACTGGACTTCCGCCATCCGCCACATTAATGCTTCACTTCACTTACCATATATTATTCATATTACTATATGATTTGACAACTAAAATTTTATCGATTATCCACTCCACACATAAAATACACGTGTAAACCTTGAAACTCTCGTAAATCGACTAAAATCAACAGACAATTTGAACTCGTCGAATTTGATATAGTACATTCAACATTATAACTTTACTCCCGTTTACACCTTTATTAAACCTTTACTTTGAACTCTACGGACAACCAAATAATAACATTACTTGACTAACCCGAATTGCATTATGTCATAACACAGGTGCATCCTTGAAACAATTGAAGAGTTTCTTCGCAAAACGGGTCAAGTCCATTTTGTTTTTTCAAAAATGAGATTACTGATATTTCCGTTACGTATACGTGTACCATTCAACTAGATACGTTTCTAGGTTGCATGACAAGGATCACAGTTGGACAAACGAAATTTTTTAAAATAGACAAAGTTTCGTTTTTCAGCAAAACGGGCCAAGTCCACAAAATTGTGATTTTCAAATATTTTCTAAATAATTCAAAAATCCGTCTAGATCGAAGCCACTGCTTGTGACAGTGCTTCGTCAGGTGCAGTATAATATGCGGAAAAAAATTATGCTTGACAGAATCATACAGTCACATTTTACTTAAAATTCGTTGTTTCTGTAAAATTTGCTTTCATGGACTTATCCCGTTTTACTGAAAAACTCTTCAATTGCATATAAATAAATAAACAAAGGTGCTCTCATGAAATGAAACTTTGAAACAGTGCTTGGGTAAAAATATGTGTGTAATACCTGCATCACCTATACCTACCTACATACATACAATCTAATGCAGTAGGTATTCATAAAACAGCAGTAGAGGCAAAGAAGGAAATGTAACCTGGAATTAAGTATCTCTGTCCGTAACGAGGGAACCCACAGCCTGAAAGCCACGAATCTACCCGCTCAATTTTGTACATAATGCAATATCAATATCAATTTTAGTATCGTAGCGTCATAACTATAACCGTATTTGCAGGTACCTTACTTACAGTAGGTATAGTGGCATAGGTATAAATACATGTCTGCTTTTAAAATCATTACAGTGTAAGAGGCACTGTGTATATCCAAAACACTGAAGTACCATTCAAATATGTAGTGTAGTGTACATAAAAGTTTCGTATTAAAATATCATTTGTATTTTTGTACACTAGTTTGTAGTGCTATATAGTGCATACTGCATAGGGTATAGACTATAGAGGGATATATGGGCATACGGACTTATGGGGGAATATATAAGGAAACGAAACGGAAAATCTCCAGCCGTGGTTATCGTCATCATAACTTCTTACAGTGCATTTGACACGTCCCCTTGAATCCAATTA
Organism: Dicyrtomina saundersi; assembly: GCA_034695245.1. Classification (NCBI taxonomy): domain Eukaryota; kingdom Metazoa; phylum Arthropoda; class Collembola; order Symphypleona; family Dicyrtomidae; genus Dicyrtomina; species Dicyrtomina saundersi. Next base: position 10,446 of record JAQFZE010001308.1, on the reverse strand, counting down.
GGGTTCTCTTATCAGCAACCAAACCTCCACTTCACTCACTAGTCAACCCAAGCCTAACCAAAGCCAGCAAAGCCAACAAACCTACCTACACGCAGTCAGTACATACAAATCTACAAACTACAAATCCAACTCAATATACCAACGATGCTAATACGCCAACATCCCAAGTTTCATAGGTAACTATATGCTATGTATCTAAAACTAGTAAGTACATGGAAAATAAAAATGCAGAATATAAGGATTATTATGTGAATAGAGACAACAGACAGAGAGTCAAAGTCAAACAAGCCAAGCAATAAAGCGATGGTAGAAAAGTTCTATCTGTATGTACCTACGTAGCATTGACAATTCGAAATCTACAAACACAGAATTTTCGTCTATATTCCAGCTCCAGCTCCAGCTCAAGCTCAAACCGAACGTCAACGACAATACGGCAACGAGTTCCATCCAGGTTCCAAGCTCACCATTCAGATGCTTTACAGAATGTTTGCATATAGGATCCAGTCCAGCAATATATCTCTGTCGGGTTATAAATGTAAGCAAAGCTAACACGGGACAGCTATAACGGCCGCACAAATACGAAGGTGAAGACGGCTTGACAGAACACCCGAGACCGAGACCGAACAGTGTACGGCCAAGTTGTGTAGAGAACGTAGCCAAAGATGTATGTACACCTGTACTGTGAACAGAAATAAATTGTGTTTACAATGGATATGTTATAGTGATTCTATGTTTATCTTTATTGTATATAGCGAGACAAGACGGTTATAAGGGAATCCTCCCAGGAAGGGACTGAGACCGTAAGACTGATTAGATTTTCCTTATAACCGGAGCCGGAATTCCCTTATATCCAGTATTTTATAGCGTTGGTGGTAAAGCTTAGCTATACATTTCAAAGTCTGTCAGTCAGCCCCACATACAGCGGGCAGCGGGTTCCCTTTATAACTGCGCTTCCCTTATAGACGACGCTGTTATATTTTTTTGAACGTGGATCTAAAATTACCTACATTCGTCGATATCGGATATCGGTGTCAAACCTACAGTCAAAGAGACGTAGGTAGTAAAACATGGAGGAAAACTGTGCGGGGTCTGAGATTACGTATTGAACCTTTGAAAGGTGGCAAAACTATAAAGTACTGTTCATTTAATTAACGTTGTGGACACAGAGCTTATGACAGAGAAATGTAGCAGAGGCGAATTATGGATTGTAAATGTGTACTCGCATAGGTATGTACCTACAACTGTTTAAAAATCATAAAATTCGATGGTTATATATGTGATTTTTAAAATGTAAACAATGTTCAAATCACGTTTGTTTGAGGCAAATACAAGCAATAATATTTTCAAATTAATTACCAATGACTTTGAAAGGTGTGAAAATTTTAATGCTGTATAGTTAAACTTATAGGCTACAATGCAAATGACAAATGCCAATATCTACACCGTAGTAAAGCGACTGACTAACACTACTTTTAACATCTAAATAACGTAATACAAAATAATACATCATTCAACTGATTTAAAATGGTCAATTCATCGGGCTATTTCATCGTTTAGAAAGAACATATCGTATGTGAAGAACCAAAATGGCCCATATCCAATTTAAGATACAATCAAAATGAGCTATGTCATAAAAGCAAAATGAGAAACATTCGTAAAATGTTAATTACGAGTTTTTGAAAAGCGTAAAATTTTCTATTTTCATGATTTTCAACAATGTAAAATGTCCTATTTACATGTTTTCGAAAAGGTGTAAAATGTTCTAATTCCATGTTTTCGAAAAGGTGCAAAATGTTGTAATTCCATCTGTTTGAAAAGTGTAAAATGTGTTGTGTTTAAATGCTCTCAAGACATATTTGAATCTTGTTGTAGATAGTTGATATTGTTTTTAGCTAAAAATTTATATGGGTCATTTTGATTTTTCACAGACGATATCGTACTACATGGCACTAATGCCTTTAAAAACAAATAACTACAGAACTACACTGTTGGTTGACTATGTTTTGGAAGCTTTTGCATGAAACATTAAGTGCAAAAAAAAACCCAAAAATAGATACATTCTCACATCACACAAATAGCATATAGCGACTATACTAACAACAAGTACTACCGCCCTTTAATTTTGATTATCTTATTGTTAGAAATCGCCATCGTAATTAATAAATGCAAAGCAATCTCAATTAGATACATGCATCTTTTGAATTTCTCCACCATTTGATTTCCATTCCTCTCCAGTCCACCGGTTCACCACCACCACACAATTTTTTCCTCGCATTTTTATTCGGACCCGGACCCGGTGCCGGCACTTACATGGGCATGGAATGAATTGAATTGGGCACTGGTACTGATACTGGGCGAACAAACAACATCAACAACACAAACATTACACACATTCTATAGCCTAATAAATACATACCTGAGCCTACCTACTACAACCTACATAATGATGAACACCAAAACCGAGACCGAATGCTGAATGCCGAACAAGGAAATTACAAGGACCGTTGAGCGTCTTGAATCTTCAAGACTTCAAGTTGAACCAAAACCAAAACGTCAACTTACATACCTACAAAATCAAACATAAACTACATACTACATACCATACATAGAATTAGAATACATTTACAAAACCACGACGATCATGCTCATCCTCCGTTGTCCGTAGAAAAATAAAACGCTCTGCCAGGCCTGCCTGGCTTCATCATTTCTTGCCTTATTATTCTACGTAACCAAGCGTCCATCCATAAGCCCAAACGCATCTCGTTCGTATCTCATCTCTTCGTTTTCGTCTTCGTCTTCGTCTTAGAATCTTCGAGTGTCTGACTCAAAGTCCATTCAAATTTTTTAATTGTATTCATATGCTCTCACAGTTCAAAACTTGAACGAACGTCGTGTTATGCATTGCGTTGGCCGAGTGAGAAAGATTTATTTAAGTGAGATATACTTGAAGCCATTCAAAAAGTCATTTATGAATTTACATAAGCACCTGCTATATATACTTTAAATTGTATCCATTAAGTATAACCAACAACGCGTCTATATATCTATACTGCTGAACGCTGGACGTTCGTTCGAATTCGAATGTTGAACGAGAACGAGCCTTCTTCAACTACTAAAACTAAAGCTGAACACTACATTACTCATATTACACGTGATTACTATGCTAAAAAGTTGGGGCTAAAGGCTTCATCTGAATATAAATATGATGATGAATATGAATGTGATCTTTGGCTCTGGCTCTGGCTCTGATGGTCTGGTCCTGGTCCTGGTCCACATCCTTGACTGTGTAGCATCTCTATATCTTGGCCGCACTATAACGATAATGGAGGTAAAGGCAAGATTGAGATTGCGAGGGAAATACACAGTCAACTTCTTTCAGAGTCTCAGAGGGAAGATGGAGTGGAATATATATCTATAGAAATATAGAAGAAGGCCATTAAGCATGTTACAAAGATGAAGTACTATGCATATAAAGTAGAAAAAGAACCCATTCATTTCCATGCTAATGCTAAAAAAGTGAGCGCGAGGGCCATCAGTGAGCCAGAGCCAGAGCGAGTGCGAGTGTAGTGAGCGCAGACATATGGACATGAACGGCCACTGAATCTAACTATAAAAAGGCATGTTAAGCTTGATAAGAATCTGTGCTGCTCAAATAAGGCGAAAGACAAGGAATGGAAAACATAAAAAATAACACATTCTTCATCTCCCTCCGGCTTTTACTCTGTATTTTGTAAATTATATTACTAAATCATATTCTATACTTCTTGATAATGTTGTAGCAATATAACTATACGCACCTACTTGCATTCTATCAGCACGTATAGTCACAGTATTTGGAAGCTCTGGATCTGGAAGCATCCCCATGAAATGTTCCACACATGTTGTGATTAATTGTCAATTAAATTAGTAATATTTAATCTGTGAGAAAAACAAATTCAGCACTATTCCTTGACGCTCCTGGTACTGGTACTGGTGGCTGTTGACGTGGATGAAACAGTTTGAAGAAATGCAATGTCACCTTTTTTATCAGTAGCCTCAGGGATGTGCTGTAATGGTAATGGTAATGGGGCTATGTGCTGTGTGAGTATAATTTTAGTTTATTTTAATATACGATGTTTCTTTCCTATGCAGAGAGTGCGGTAGTTGTGGTAAATATGAAATTTATAATTCCAATAGGTAATTTACACTGCATCGCATTATAGTATTTTATTATACAAATTATAGTGGAAACTATGACCATATGGAATTATAAGCCTGGTGAAACTGCACTGGTGAGAGCGAGACCGTGAAATTCGTAATGTCACATGATATCGTCTAAATGTTTTTAATCTTTTCAATGGTTGACCACATGATACAGATTATACCATTATGGGATTCGCTAATGACCACCACACCACGACCGCAGTAGCAGTGTTTGTATTGGGACAATTCGGTATTGGTATTGGTTTTGCATTAGAAGCCAAAGTCGGATACGGTTTTAAACGGCTAATAAAACAGTGTATCGATCAGGGCCGGACCGGACGAAGGAATTGCTTTTAGGCATAGTAATTTGTTTCCATACAAAAATCACCATTTTGATTTTATTGATGACTTTCTTTGGTAAAGGAAAATGTTGTATTTGCATGTTTTAGAAAAGTGTTAAATGTTATTTTTACTTGATTCAGAAAAGTGCTGAATGTTCTATTTACTTGTTTTGAGAAAATTGTTAAAGTGTTTTATTTCCATGTTTTTGAAATGTACAAAAAAAATTATTTGCATGTTTTTGAAAAGTCAAAATATTCTTTTTACATATTTTTAAAAACTACAAAATGTTCCATTTACATGTTTTTTGAAAATTCAAGCAGCGGGGTCTGTCTGCGCTGACCGCATTATTCGGCCCTGCAGTGTATCTGCAGAGTGACAATTATGACGGTCGTAAATACATCTTTTTGCATGTTTACAAAATAAAAACGTTGTAAGCAATCACTTAATTATGTGGGCTAAAAGAAATCTGAATATGTGACCACGTGACAGCTAAGCCGTGTGTCAAAGTGTCAAATGAGGCTCACATAGTACGTGACAAAACATAATGTATTGAGAATGAAGTATTGATGGAGTTCCAGTGAAATAAATTCATAAATAAAAATAAAATAAACACAAATCAGAGCAAAAAAAACATACGAGTTACTAATAACCCGTAAGAACGTAAAACGAAAAACATATTGCTGCAAAATAAGGTGCGTAAGTATATACGTATTTATAATGACAATATTTATCAAATGGGAGGGAGAAGCCGACACAGAGAGTCACACCGACATTCACGAGTTATCCGTAAAAATATAAATAAAGATGGAGATAAAGCTCATGGCTCATAATATAGCTTATATACGCTGCGTTTTCTAAACGTTTTTTCAACACTGAGCTCTGCACTCCCGATCAAGATGCTACTTACTACACATTGTGTTCGACAAAGATTGGATAAACTTTTAATCTAATCTTAAGATGTATTTATTAGTATTAAAGTTGGGCTTGGAGAGATGAAGGGTTCCGTATAATTACATAACCACAACGAATAGGTCTTGATTCGTCCGTCTTCCCCTTGATTTTGATTACTCTACTTTTCTACTTTGACTGTGTGCGCCTTTGCTTGCGTAGTTCGTATTCAGTCAGTCCCCTATACATAATAATACATATTATATCCATTTCCTTTTTGAACCTTTATGAGCCTTTGAACTTTGCCGCCGCTTCCCACTCAAAATACTAAATGGTTTACGATTAATGTGATTGTGATATACAATTATATCTCCAATCTGCAATTAGATCTATGTGTATATAGTCCTTCCTTACATGCAGATGTAGCTGTATTTAATGCTTACATACACGACGTACTGTGTTTTTAATAGCTGTAATTTAGATGTCATATCTTGATCTTACAATATCTGTAATTGGTACCTAGGATGCAAAAGTACCTACCTACCTACATATTTCTGTTGTTTTTGTCATTGTTTTTTTTTCATGTTTTCAACACTTGAAGTCTTGAAGACTTGAAGTTGTAGGCTTATTTTGCTGCACGAATACGAATTAATTACAATTTTATGATATACAAATGAAGCATTGTTTCGATTGTTTGCTCACGTAATTTGAATTCATGACGGCATCTTTTTCTTCCATTTTCTATGTAGGGCTGCTGCGGCGGTACGTAAGCTTTATTGTACAAAGTGCATCAATGTTGTTTACAAAACTACCTACTTGTATTTACAATTTTATAAGGTGGAAATCTCGGCGTACATTTTAAAGTAATTTAAAACTGCTGCTACAAAGCATGTATCTACTAGTTGTTAGTTACTTGTGTTACTACGCAAGCTGAGAAACACATGTTTTTGAAAAGGGGAAATGGGCAAAACTAACTAGCGCAATCAAGAATAATCCGTTTTTAAGAATCCCTTTTCACACAACTTTTTTCACAAAAATTCAAGTTTTATTCATCGTACACACTGATTGAATGTTGATGTCGACTTTTTATTTTTGCAAATTGCACTTTTAGTGAGCCAAATAAATTAAGAAGCAGCAATTTTTATGGTAGTACTGATGTTTAACTTTTCAACTGTCTCAAAAACTCAAAAACTCAAAACAGGCTGTAAGGTTCTAGTATAGTACACTAGAATAAAACTAGATAGTAGTAGCGTCGATAACGAATGGAGTTTTCTATGGTTTACAAAAATTCGTAGGTTAAAATGTAAATTACAGAAACTAAAACAAAGAAAAGAAAGCAGTCTTTTACAAAATATATGTAAACACCTTTGAACATCTGAATCAGGGAATTACGAAGGAATTGCTTTTAGGCATGAATTTGTTTCCATACAAAACCCACCATTTTAAAGCAAAATGTTGTAATTACATGTTTTAGAAAAGTTTAAAATGTTCTTTTTACTTGATTCAGAAAATTGCAAAATGTTCTATTTACGTGTTTTGAGAAAAGTGTTAAATGTTTAACTTGCATGTTTTTGAAAAGTCAAAATATTCTTTTTACATACTTTTTAAAACTGTTAAATAGTTCTATTTACATGTTTTTTGAAAATTCAAGCAGAGGGGCTGCCTGCGCTGGCCGCATTATCCGACCCTTATTTTAATGTTGACGATACTCATATTAATAATGCTTCTTCAAAGCTTCAAGAAGCATCAAAATATTTAAACATGTAAATAAAAATGAATTTCAATACAAGAACTTGTTGAACATTGAATTGTAAGAAAAAAAAATCTAACCGACGAGACGAATAGTAGTAACCGAAACCGAAGATTATTTTTGTGATAAATGAAGCGTGTAGATTGTGGATAGAATAATGATATTTAACTCAGTCATTTCACAATAGTAGACTCAAGCGCTTAAATAAAAAAAAGCGAAGAAAAGAAAATGAAGTTTAAAACTCTCAAAGCCAAAGCTTGAGGCGAAAAAGTAGATTCCATTATTCCATTCCATTCTCCAGTGAAGTTCCAATGCAATGTATGTGATCATTAATTATTCCTGTTCGTGACTCTCGACTCGTCCTTCTTCCTTTTTTCCACGTCGTCTTCGTCTTCCCTCCGACAAATACGTATCAAAAGGAAGGAAGTTGTTTCTTGAAGAAAGAGAGTGGGGAAACGTCAAGAGTCAAGAGAGATAAAATAATATTAACATTTAAGAATTGAGAGAGAGCCCTGGCCTGACAGCGCACTGCTCATAGCCGCCTTCAGTCAGATTTCAGATCATAGAACCATGAACATAACTTAAAGGCAAAGGATATAATCGAAGTAACAATAATTACAAAATTCAGACAGCTACACTCATAATTTCAAGAACAATATGAAATATATGACATGGCTGATTAAGCATATACGGTAATTATTTCAAAAGTCAACTTCCACAATCGCAGTGCCCTACCTACCCACACCGTATGATACACCGGCAAATGTCTAACTAGTAAGTGCCCTTTTATTATTTTGGACCCGAGTTACTATTCAATTTTAGACTTGACATACCCGTGTTGTCCGCGTACTTTTTCCCACCCACCTATTAAACATTGAACTTTATAGTTTCCTCTACAAAACTAAATCATAAATCATAGCATTCTGCCCATTGCGAAGTCGTCATCCCCCAACAACGCCTATACACCAAATTCTGAAATATTCAATAGTACCGACCGACGTTAGAAATTCGAATGACTTAAAAGAAAACCACAGTACTTAAATTCATTGGATATTCTGCAGATCTAAAGAATTTAAGTGGCTATACAACGTTAAAAACATCATGTAATATAAACGAAAACGAAGACAAAAACGTGACTTGCAATAAATAAGGTATGTAGTTTCCAATATTTATAAGATTATCAGTTATCAGGGTCATTATGAGTATTTTACTTTATTCATTTGACAGTTATATTTAGACTTTTGTAGCTATTAATTTCAGGCTTTCGTTTTTAGCTATGAAACTTTGGTTTAGTAGTTGTTACTTGCTGTAGCTTTTTGTTTTATTCAGTCAGAGCCGGATAATGCGGCCAGCGCTGTCTGAATTTTCAAAAAACATGTAAATGGAATGTTTTGCACTTTTAAAAAACATGCAATTAAAAAGTTTTGTGCATTTTACAAACATGCAAATAAAACATTTAGCACTTTTCAAAAAACATGTATATAGAACATTTTGCACTTTTCTGAATCAAGTAAAAAGAATATTTCAAGCTTTTCTAAAACATGTAAATACAACATTTTGTTTTACCAAAGAAAACCATCAATAAAATTAAAATAGTGGTTTTTGTATGGAAACTAATCGCTGACTAAAAGTAATTCCTTCTCGTCCGGCCCTGAAATTTTATTATAAAAAAGCGAAGAATGAACAGTAGACTGACTGACGATGAGTTGAGCTTTTATACAATACATTTCAAAAACAATTATAGTGATTGTGACTGAAAGTAGGTGAAAATTGTTTTTTTTTTTGGTTTACCTGCAGGCCATACACCTACATGTCATGTAATGTCATCCTTCCTGGCTTAACCTGTCGAGTTCGAGACTTTAGTGTGCTGGTTAATCTCAACTGCTGAATTTTGATCTTCAGATTCCGAAGTATTATAGTGTTCAACTTTAATGGGGCAATGGGGCTGACGTTGACTGCAAGTCACTGGCGGGTGAAGTGAAGTGGTGATGGAAAAACGACATTTCAAATTACCTACACCTACCAGGCGAGATCGTGGTTTGTGCTCAAGTTTAGACACATTAAGTAAAGCTAACAATTATCTTAAAACTAAATAACCAAAGAACCTGATTACCTATGTACCTACTTGAGTTAATAATCATAGTTATTATTATTGTTGTTAACTAGTTTGATTTTGACTTGAGAATGAAGTAGTTCCAGAATTCAACCAGTACAAAATACTTAATGATCGAGTGAGCAGGAGCAGATGCTCGGCTGACTAGCGATAAGCAATCAACAAACTTCAATATGTCAGCAGCTAATAATTTCTGATTTGGTTTTTAGTTTGCGAGCTACTTTGGTTTAGCTTAGCTTGTGCTTCGTTATCGTATCGATGTCAGCTACTGGCTTTTAGATTTGATTTTAATTTGAATTGGCATTGTTCCACATCACCTGTAATTAACTCACCGCCATAAATACTAACTCAACTCGCCGCATCACTAACAACCAAAAATAATAAGTCCTACACCTAAGAGCTAAGTAGGTAGGTGTCTATAATTACATAGTTCTTACAAGTAACGAATTACTATTCGTTCAAATCCATCGTTTTTACATACTTAAAATCCTCTCAATTTCCCCATCATTTCCTGATTATCCTGATTGATACATTATATGATCAGTTTGAAAACTTTAAAATGCAATTTCTGTACAGCATACAGAGTAATGCTAATGTACACAAAATTTGACCGAGTTGACGGCAGCCCATCCGATCGATGTATCGTTCCTGACGAATTAAAATGGACAATCTGCTATTAATGAACATTTCAGTTTCGCCATTTTGCTACTTCAATAACGCTATGGGTGTGTCAGGGCCGGATAATAAGGCCAGCAAAGGCAGCCCTTGCTGCCTGAATTTTCAAAAAACATGTAAAGGGAACATTTTGCACTTTTCAAAAACATGCAAAATAAATATTATTGTACATTTCAAAAACATGGAAATAATACATTTTCCACTTTTCTCAAAACATGTAAATAAAACATTTTGCACTTTTCAGAATCAATTAAATTGAACATTTTAAACATTTCTAAAACATGTGTAAATACAACATTTTGGTTTAACAAAGAAAACCTTCAATAAAATCGAAATGGTGGTTTTTGTATGGAAACAAATTGCTGCCTAAAAGTAATTCCTTCGTCCGGCCCTGCAAGTTTAGCGTGACATGTCACAAATTTCTTATGTAATTTTTAATTTACTACATATCATTAAGTTTGATTTCTGTATTTCTTTGCTTTCTTACCTGTTAGAA
>JAQFZE010001307.1:0-18595 GCA_034695245.1 Dicyrtomina saundersi | reverse complement strand
AATGACAATTTATAGTGTTGACTACATACGTACAATTCAATTTAGCAAATTGTAGGATGTAAGTTTGTGTGTGTGTGTGGATGTGTGGGTGTGGAAACCAAAAATATACAATCTCTGTAGGCGACCACAACCACCTTCATGGAGGAAGGAGAAGGGGACGCGCAGGAAACTAGGTTAATAGTAATCCCAGTCGCTCCAGTATTCGAATTGAGGAAATGCCAAAAGCTTAGGGAAATGGGTTGAAAAAGTATAAAAATGAGTGCCGTGTGAGTTTTTCCAGAGATCTTTTGAATCTTTTTACAGATTCTCTCTCTCTTCCTCTTTCATTCCCATGTCCCAACTGTCTCTGTCCCGCCCTATGCTCTCCGAGGCCGAGAGACAAGCTCGTTTGTAAGCATATTACTCCACTTTTTACATATAGTTCAGATCAGGAGTCTGGAAAATGACCTGTGTAAAACTCCTACTACTCCGACTGACTATCAAAATGGTAGACTCTATAATGCTCTCTATATACCATAATCGTCTTATACTAAAAAAAAAAACCTCAAGTTGTGTTTTCATCACAAAAGACATTTTGAATCTACTTAGGTAACTACATATTTCTGTCTACCATTAACTATTACCATCCCGTGTCTCTCATCTACATTGTCCCGTCGTGACCCGGGGCTCCAGGTGTCCATAGGTCTCCTATACATAGTATGCCTCCTGATATCTATGGAATGAAAGGCAAGGTCCGGAGTCAACAATCGAGTCAACCAAGACAAAAACTTCATGTTCAATATTTTCCCTTTTCTAAATAAAAAATAAGAAACATGTGAATGTTGCCATTTGACTCCACAAGATTTGTTTTCTCCCTCTCTTCTCACACACACACACACACACACACTCTCTCTCTCCCTGCTAAAACTCGTCGACGACTGCACTTGGATGAGAGCTAGATACATAATATATAGGTAATTAAATATGTATTTGGACTCTGACTTCTGAGAATTATACGCTTATCCATCCGATCCGACATCCGACAGCTTTACAATTACAACTATAGCATAGTTGCATAGCATAGTGGAGTATACTCACTCCCAAAAACTGAAACTATAGGAAATTCCAACTCGGAGCTGGAAATGGGACTGGATGATGAGAATTAACTCAGACTTGGCCTTCTTTTTGTAGATAAAATTATACATACATGGTATAGTTATAGCTGTGTAGTTATATAGAGACGGAAGCTTTCAGTAAGTCACATCAAGTATGTATTTAAGTGGGGGCTCAAGACTATATCATATGCGGGATTTAATTAGTGCTTCAAAAGAAAAAAAAGCTGTATAATTATAGCATTGCAGGGAGAAAAAAAATATGCGGAAAAAGTATTCAAGAGAAAAGCTTCTTTTTTTCTCTCTCTCTCCCTCTACAGTTTTCAATCCCTTGTCCTTGCAGAATTTCTTTTGTGCTTAGAATGTAAACTCAAGGGAAAGTCATCGTCATCATTAATCATCTTAAGATGAGGCAAAAGCTGCTCTGACGATGACGATGACGAGAATAGGAGCCGGAGCCGGAGCATCATAACAAGAATGAAAGAAAGAAAAAAAAAGACAGGGGAAAAAAAAAGAAAGAAGGAAAGAAAGAACCCTTCCAGAGGATCTCTTTTTTTTGTTGTCACTAAAATTGTCTGTCATTTATAGGTATTAAAGGTTAAGATACAATAATGAAAAGAGCATTTTACTAAATTTATTCTGTTCAATTGATAAGAAATCTGGTTTTGATATAAAGACAGACGTAATTCCTCAGATGTGTGTACAGCAATCTGTAGTGAGCTGGATTATATACACTACTGTATACGATCTTCTTCTTCTTTTTTTTTTGTTGGCGAAAATAAAATCGACGGTTGACTTTGATTCGATACTATAAGTGGACTTACTACCTCCAAAGCTCACCAAACCATATAATAGTAATATCACATGAACATCTGTAGCCCTGTAGTAAGGTGTATATCTCCTATATTCCTATATATACAGCCTATCTCTATCTCCGCCTATCCTTTAGCTATGTGCATTAGCTTGTTCCGAGCTCCACGCTCGCTCGTTCGTAAAAGCAAAGGCCGTAAAGTCATTATCAGTATCTCATTTCTCTATTTCTACTTTCTACCACCACACCACGGAGAAAGTAGATTTTCCTCACTCAGCTTTGGATCCTAAAGCTTTCCTTGTATAGGTATATCACATCTCATTAATGATTTTTTTTTGTTGGAAATGGAATGAAGTTTCCATTTCCCTTCGCTACATCTAGATATAGTATCCAGTAGGTGGAGGGTATATATAGACAAAACCTACGAACTACCAATACCAATGATGGCAACGGCAACGGGAACGACAACGACAACGACAACCAGTAAAACTAATATATTTCAAGGAAAAGGTCACAAGTTAGTGAATGCCTCTCTTCTATTGGTATTTTCTTCCTCGTAAGGATAATATATAGAAGCATTCGTACGCTGTATGAATCCTTTTACCATACCATAGCAATGGAAGTTCTGTCCCTTTTTAAAAGAATCCATTTTTTTTGTTCGGCACGTCTCATATTTTTGTAATCTCTTCAGTTGTCAGTCCTTGACTTTAAATAAAATGAAAATAATCCAATTTTCTATTGATATTGCGGTTCTTATTGAAGATTTGTGGGTTGAAGGTTGAATTATGTAGTTTATAAATTCACGAATTTACTTTTAACAAATAATGTAAAAGATTGTAATCTGTATCGGTAACTTACATGAATACATACCATACAGGGTGTTCGTGTTTGTCACACATGTTATGATCATTCCACTATGCAGCTTCCTTGTTAGTGTGTGACTGAATACAAAAATAATTTTCAATAATGATTTTGACCTTATAACCGAAAATCGAGACAGATCTGATAAACCAACCACCCTGTATGGAGCATATATGTGGACGGAGGACGTGAGTGTCCTTCACCTGACACACATGTTATTAGTATTAAGATCAGCAATTTCCCGGCTGCTGTGTAGCGTCACACTGACTCACTCTGATTTTTTTGTCTCTCTGTCTGTCTCGCTCCAGGACTACACTATTACAATGTACCTCAATCAATATTGGAAGGATGACAGGTTAGCGTTCAGTTCGGATGATGAAGTTCTTACGCTCTCCGGTGATTTTGCTGAAAAAATTTGGGTGCCAGGTAACGGCATGAGCTTTTTTTTCATAATCAATATATCCCATATATTCCCTTCTTAAATATGTATATGTTCAACTCACAATACTTTGATGTTCAACATCCTTCTCCTTCAAACCCTACTCAGAATCGCTTCAAGTTGTGAGTTAAGCTTTTATCCAAGCCCATAATAATACAGCCGCCACTAATTGCTGCGGGCTTGAAGCTTTTAATAAGATTTTGTCTATTTTTGTTATTCTCATTCCAGATACATTTTTTGCCAACGATAAATTAAGGTAAGGAATAAAGATATTAGTATGTATATCTATTAATTTGTTTACTCAAGCTTCCCTTTCTTAATTATAAATATATATCTGAATTTTCTGAGCCGTAGACTATAGGATAGTATTACTAGTAATTTAGATTTCAGTACGTCAGAATTATTGAGCTTATTTCTATCTCAAAAGAATTTGAAAATTCTCGTAGTAATTTCCTCGTAACTTTAGCTTTTCTCCTTGTGTATATAAAAATAATTTCAGTTTTCTTCACGATGTGACGGAGAAGAATAAAATGGTTCGACTTTATGGAGATGGTAGTGTAACCTACGGAATGAGATTTACGACGACACTAGCCTGTATGATGGATCTTCATTATTATCCATTAGACAGTCAAAATTGTACCGTGGAGATTGAGAGCTATGGCTACACAGGTAACTTGAAGTGCTCGAGAATTTATTTATGAATTTATAATCAAATAATGGTTTGTGTGCGTGTGGGCTTAACATATAGGAAGTTGAGAGGATTTTATTTTTTTAACTACTATATATGCTTATAGTGACCGACGTGGTGATGTACTGGAAAGATACTCCGGTGACGGGTGTGCAGGATGCAGAGCTTCCGCAATTCACAATTATTGGTTATGAAACAAATGATCGAAAAGAAAAGTTGGCTACTGGCATTTACCAACGTCTATCACTTTCCTTCAAACTTCAAGTACAATTTTTGCACAACTATATCCAACTCTTCATTTTTTGTAGCTTCGTGTAGTAGGTACCTACTTAATTTTGTAGGAAATCGGAGTTTAATCAAAATCGAAATTGTGTTGTATATTTTCAGCGTAATATTGGATACTTTATTTTCCAGACGTACTTACCGTAAGTTTGACTTTTGTCATTCAAACTATTCACACTGCAATAAATGTAGAATCTATCACACGAGCAAAGCACCGTAGATATATGCCTATTATAGATCCTCTATAATGTTAATTGTGTAGAATGGAGAGTCTGTAGTCCATATAGTTTAGACAATGAAGAAACTTATACATAAAAGGAAATAGTCAAAGTTAAGTCTTAATTGTGTGACACATGTCATATGATCACATTTATCGACATATCAGCTTTATGAGAACCTTAAATAGACTGGGGATGTAATTAAGAAAGTTTTGATCCTAACACTTATTCCAAGAAAACTAGTCGAGATTTTAACAAGGAACTTGATTTTCTGTGTAGGTCAATACTTATCGTCATGCTTTCTTGGGTCTCTTTTTGGATCAATCATGAGGCGACGAGTGCGAGAGTTGCTCTGGGTATGTGTCTCAATGCGTTCGAACGTTGGCTAAATTGTCCTTCAAAAGTTTTGCATATATTTAATTTTGGCGCCAGCAGAATTGAATTTTTGAATTCTGTATTAATAAATATGCATGTTAGTACTTTTTAATGCCAATTTAGCCAGGGCGTTTTTACTACTTTTCTTTTATACAAAATATTATCATGACATGATAATGTTACAAATGACGGCGTGATTAATTATTTCTCGCTAAATTTATATTTAGGCATCACCACCGTCCTTACCATGACAACTATTTCTACAGGTAAGTCACTTTTAAATATTTTGTGAATTCCTATAGTTTAAAATTTGATCATCATGAGCGCGACTTCTAATGATCTTAATAATTAAGAATGGTCCAATTATAAATTATAATTGACAGAAGAGACAATTAATTGTTACAAATGAGAAAGGTCTGCCCGGCGCCTGAGCCTGTTGTCAACAACTGAAGACACTGAGCTTTAATTATCTTGTATTATTTCTAATTATGTTAACAGGCGTTCGCTCAGCTCTTCCACGAATTTCCTACGTGAAAGCAATAGATATTTATTTGGTAATGTGCTTCGTCTTTGTGTTCGCTGCACTCTTGGAGTATGCCGCCGTCAATTACACTTACTGGGGGGCTCGAGCCAAGAAGAAGGTAAAGCAGAAAGCACTCAACCTCAACACTCCAACTAAAAGACAATCCGAACAATCCTTCGGTAACGAGGAGATCATCGAGTTGCAGGTTTGTTCCATTTTTGATCTTTTTCATTTTTTTTCAAGAACTTTCCTTAAATTTTGATACTTCTCTCTGTAGTAGCAAAAATTCACCACCTTCCATTTCAAACGGCCTTATTTCTGTTGAACGTGCAGCAGCGTGCAACAGCTACGCGTAGTTTTTAAAATGCAAAAAGTATATATTTACATCTATACAACCCATGGAAAATAAAAGGTGAAACAAATTAAAAATTTGGCAATTTTCAACCTTTTTCAAAACAGTAGGAAAAATGGCAAAATTATAAAACCATGTCAAGAACACTAACTTAGCCTACCTACATACGTCATTACTCCGCCCCGTTTTGAATATTTTAAAAACTCCGTTTGGCTGGCTGGTATTTTTGTTTTGAAGGTGTACGCGACGAAGCATATAGATAAAGCGTAGAGAAGCCATAGCTTTGGATGACATAGCGATATAGGGAACTCTGAAAAATATTGGCGTGACAAACAAGAGAGGGGAGAAAGTCAATAGAGTAGAAGTGACGTCATGTGGGTCGTGGGTATAAGCTCGCCATAATTATATGGTATCGAGTTCATTCATGCTCTTTCCGTTCTCACGTCACCACGTCGCACCGCACCGCGGCATCATGTCTGCTGCTCCCTCAACTCTCTGTTAGTCCAGTTCGAAAATAACTGAATGAAACTCGAGGAGGGTCGTAGATTTTATAGGAAGAGAGAGAGAGAGAAAAGAGAGTGTGAGTGATAGAGAAGAAATTATTTTTAAAAGCGTGTTTACTCCTCACAATCCTGACCACCCACATGATCGTACTTATGTGTGTTTGGAACCAATGTTTGCTTGTTCAAAGAACAGGATGCACGATGCACAGATTTGACACAATGTTATTTATAGGCGGCCACTCGTCCACTTTAATTTAAATCATGTTCTTCGACAAAGGAATTCCTTCCGTAGAATGTACGTGTCCGCTCCCCCTCCGGCCGCCCTCCCTATACTGTTGTTTACAACTCTATCCTCCCTCCCTCCCTGCGTAGTCTCTCCTGTACACAAGTGTTAAGGAGGAAGTCATTGACCAACGTGTGCTCATCAATTGTCAGTTCATCTCCCACATAGAATGCATGCTTTGGAATCCTTGGAGAAATTTTGGAATGTAACCTATATATTGAAAGTTGGGAGTAAATTTATATTGCGTATACGTAGTATTATACGAGAATAGGAGGATGGTGTACTTGATAGGTGGACTACTACACTACTCCTACTACTACTACTACTACTGCTCAAAATTGCTAAAGTTTGATTTTATTTTGTGGTCTGAGGGGAGTAGTCCCCCCAAAGCGGGGTGCCCTTATAATTATGTAGGAGAGTAGGTAGAAAGTATGTACGCGGGGAAAGTAAGTGAGAGTCTGGTAGGGAAGACGGAGAGAGAGGATTGAGGATAAAATGGTGATAAGACTGAAGAACAATGAAGTAGAGCTGATGCATGTGTACATATGAGACAGAGTAGTTTATTGATGTTGAGTGACTTTTCAGGAACTTCAGCTGTCACCGATCCCATCGATCCGACAGCGTAACTTTGCTTCTCGAAGTGATCCAAGTCTAGGGAGTCACTCGCCCCGATTCCCACCGAGTTTTCGTATCCATCGACCTCACCATCATCTCTCCTCAGCATACACTTCAACGACGACGCCAAGGTCCCGAGGACGAAATCGAAAGCCGCTCCAGCCTCAGCCACAAAAAGTTTTGCAAACGCTTCGGAAAGGGGCAAATGCTCTCAAAAATTCCCTACCCAAAATCCGCGATGTGAATGTGATTGACAAGTACTCCCGAGTCATTTTCCCTGTCGCATTTATCTTATTCAATGCTGTCTATTGGTCATTTTACTTTTTATGAGATTCCCCATCTGCCTACTACTATTAGGCAGATGGGATATCATTATGGACTTATTAGCGCGACGACTTCCTTCTCGCGTTCTCCCCGCTCCACGACGAGACCGCCTCCTCTCCCACTTTTTGTATTATTCCTCAGAGCACATTATACTTTGGAACCTCAACAATATTCACTCAATACTGTGTGGACTTGTCCGTCTTCGTCTTCGTCTTCGTCCTCATCCGAGCATGGGACTGCGATTGGACAGGGACGACAGGAAACAATGGGATTTAAATCCGCGGATCCAAAGTTATATATCTTTCTTGTTGTTCTATTGACAACAGTCAAATTACAGAGATATATTAGTTACGCTCCAAAACTAAAGTGAATCAAGACGAGTTAAAAGTCAATGTGGCCAATGCCAGAGACAATATTTCACTTGAACATAGTAACTACACCCAAAACCACCGTCATTTAAAAAAAACTAATAAATTACAAGACGCGCGCCTCTTTTTTTTTCTAAACGCCGTCAAAATCGTCTTCGTCTCATAGGTTGTAAGTAAGTAAATTGCATATAATATAAAATTGCTGAGTCAACTTTTGCAGAAATGAAATTTTAAAGTGAATTCAGAGATCAGTATTCAAAATATTCATCTATTCACCATAACGTAAAATATATTAGTTGTTATTAAAAAAAAACATTATTCCTTACGTAAGTTACTAAAAGTATTATAGATAGATATAGGGCTACATGTGTAATCTTATGAAAATATGTAATCATTATTACAGTCTAATATTGTATCTTATATATTGAATTAAATATATAAAAAAAAATTAATTAAAAGATACTAACTAAAACCTCACGTTATGAAGAAGTAAAAAAAACTTTGACAAATTGTTGTAGGACTGCCGGACTAGAGAAATATTAAGTATTATAAAAATAAATTAAAAAGTTAATTTAGTAGAGGCGTGTCATCCAACATACTATTTTCATGTTGACCATGTTCTATAGTGTTGAAGATGATGAAGATGATGATTATGATGATACTATATACATTTGTAAAACAATGTAACATATGCATACTGATATATTAATGATACATAATATTATATAAAATACTGTAAACACTCTTAAAAAAACTTGCTCCGCAAAACCATTTTATTTGGCCCCCCATATTCCTATCTCTTAAATAATGGAATCGTCTACAGTCTAATAAATATAAAGGGTAAAAATTCACACAGCTCATATAAAAAAGAATAAAAATGTTACCAATATAATTATTATAGATACCAAAAATACCAGCTATGCTGCAGACTTGATAGTCATAAAAAAACACAGAGTAGGATTATATATGTACCAAAATAAACATTTAATTCACTTACATGTACTTGATTACTATGTATTATATATTATGTATACTTATAAATGATTAATGTTCGAGGTTTTCATACTCAAGAAAAACACAAACACCAGGAGGAGGTTCAGATTTATTATTATATATAGCTACATATATAATAATGACAACTAATTAAAATTTAAAATGAAATCTAAATTAAGTGTATATTTCAAAATTTATTTATTATATATTTATTATTATTTTGGGATATATATATATAGCTTATAAATTTTACGACACGATTCTTTGATGGGCTATGGACATATAAGGAAGTTGATAAATAAATTATAGAGTTATAGTAGAATACAATAATTTCAACTTGGATTTTTGATCTGTTTAAATGCAACTACATACTTTGTTACACATATATTATGATATGGTTTTGTAATAAAAGTGGCGTCTTTTGACTATGAGTAGTAGTGTGGGGAACGGAAGAGATTTTGAAATGTGATGGCCCTGGCTCTATGGCTTTGGCTCGAACTGATAATAGGAAGGACGGGGGGGGGGACTGTATAGCCAAAACGAAAAAAAAACTAATTAAAAGCTCATCTATTAAAATATTCACAATATTCTAAAATTATTCTTACAATTACTATATGGGTAGATACTCTGGAAAACTATAACACGGCTGGCTCACCAATTTAATTTTCTATTAATTCTATCATCTAAATATTTCTGTTTAAACCTTAATTTTCCAACTGTGTATAAGCAGTGAAGTTGAAGGCGGAATCTTGAGTTTTATTGTGTACTACATACCAACAACATACGTACTAGAATAATTAAAAATACAACTAATTCCTCCACCGAGGCCGAGGTTTAAGTTTACATGGACATAGCTTCACTCTAGCAGCGCAAAATGACAAGCAAAGGAATTCATGGAAAATTGAAAGTCAATAAGTGTGCAAGTGTGGAGTTTGGAGTTCTGGAGATGAGACATTTTGTGTATTTATTGCATATAAATTCTGCTCCGCGAGCGCATTCTAAATTCTAATAAAATCATATACATATAGTAATTAATAATTATATATATATATTTTGAAAATGTTTTGAGTCGTTTTTCCTGAGAGTATAATATAGGGAGTGTGACTCTGAGACTGTGTGATGATTTAAGGAATTCCATGTGGAGTCGAGAAGTTGTACTACAATTGTTTTTGACGTTTTACAAAATCCCATTACCACTTTCGTCGTTGACGATGAAACACGAACAAGTACGAAATGAATTTCGAGAGTAGAGAGAGAGAGAGAGCGTCAGACAGGGAAGAAGAGTCCCCTACTTTATATTTGTTGGATGAAAGTGAGCATTTGTCTGGAACGGGTTCTCAGAAGTATTTATACTCCAGCCACAACTATGTATAAGGATATGTACAAATATGTATATATATCAATGGAGGAGTGTATAGGAATGGAAATGAAGATGTAGGCGTATGTATTTTATGTTCTCTTCGATTCTGTTCTGTTCTGTTTTCTGTTCTCTTGTTGGATTTTTGGGTCCTTGGGTTGGTCTTTGGTCCCGGTCCCGGTCCCGGTCTTCCTTCGGATGCGATCGATCCAAGTCACAATATCGCAATCCAGCAGCAGCGAGCCACACACACACACACACAAAATAATACAAAATCATATACCAAATATTTAAGGCTCGTGGTGCAGAAAGGCAGTTCTGGTTGCAAATTCTGGCTTTTCCTGTTGAAATACACAGAGAGCACAGTACAGTACACACAGTCCACATGTCAACATTTTAAATATTCTAATTTGAATTTCGATCACACAAGTACAAAAGCACAAAATTACAGTCAAGAGCACAGATGAGAGGGAAGATGTGTATAATTACTCCCAACTCCCAGGCTACTAACTAAACACACACGGACATACACTCAAAAGTTTAAGGAAAATTATTGGTAGCAAATAAATTAAGTTCCGATACTGCCAGCATAGCAATCTACCGAGAAACCGATTACCGATAACCAAAACCCATTCAATTCGACCTACCTACCTACCTATGTAAGGGATATACATTTTAATGTCTTATATACATACATATAATATAACCATTACAACTACCTTGTAATTAGTGCATATATATATAGCTACATAGCTCAGGCTGCACACCAATTTCTTATACGTTATGTATCAATAAATAGTGTGGAAGTACATATAGTGTATAAACTATATGGTGTGCAGCTTGAGCCGCAAGAATAGATATTATATTGTTATTGCAATACTATACAACTAACAATAAGATTACATTACATTGATATTGATATTTAAAATATATATTAACTATAGGGAAATTAATACATTAAGGAGGTGACTATGATTCTTTATACAACCTGAATTACACCTTTATTATATAGTTATACATTGTTATAAGTATTATACTATACTAGAATATTTTTCGGGGGTCGTTTGAATCAGCATTAATAAATTGACTTCAAATGCCAATGATTGTGATGAATGTTACTATACTGTTAAACGTTAATACAAAACAAGAAAAACTAAATTACAGACACACACACACACAAAGTTTACCATAAAAAAACAAATCCAAATGAATGATTCCATATTATTATAAAAAAAAAAGTGAGCGAACTTTACATAGAGCGGAAGGGTGTGATCCAGATTTTAATTATGTTATACTTTACTATCTAAATAAAAAATATTATGAATGCATTACTTATACACTACAGACTACAAATTACCTATGTCATTACACTAATGTGAATAAAATGAAATTCCTGTTTTTCAATATACCATCTTGATCCTCTCGAAATAAAATTCATTCCAAATTCAAAACGCTTCTCCTATGGATCCTGGATCTGTCCCTACCTACAAAATGGTGAGTGTAAATATCTCTATAAAAATAGAATACAAAAAAAAATCTATATATATAAATCAAGAGACAAGTAAAGTTTTTGTGTGGTAAGTTGGTTGGTTGGTGAGTCGATTTCAATTTCGGATTTTGAGTTGAAATCATCAAATGAAGAAGGACGGAGCAACTGGGGAGCATACAAACTACCTATACAAAAGTTGAGAGATGTAATATCGATCAAAATTTCAAGTTTACAATTCACTAAAATAAAAAAATATAGAATATAGATGGTGATTCTCAATGGGGAGAAAGTCTATATATCTCTGTGGCCTGTCTCAACCCGTGTACCTGGATAGACTTACAAATGTGTGTGGAAGGAATGGAGTTGCTCCCAATATAGTACCAAGAAGAAGGTCTCGTCTCTCGTATATGACCGCACGATAACCACAAACCACGAACCAGGACCACCCAATGACCCAAATGTAAATAAATGTAGGAAGGAATAGAAGGAAGAAAAAACAAAAACTTTTCTCGAGAGAGAGAACGAGACAATAAAAATAAAAAGTTAAACTAAACTAGGGATTGTTTTTGAATACGCTGCCGTATGCCGTATGCCGTCGTAACGGGTGCGGGTGCTGTATGGGGTCTGGTTCAGTCCAAGCTTTAGAGAGATATAGGCAAACGGGAACGGGAGAGATGGGCTCTCTAGACATAGAGAAAGGCGTAGAGATTGAGTTTGGGCAGAGACAGAGACAGAGAGAGAATAATAGGGAAGTTGTAAATATTTTTTAGATTTATGTAGCATCCACATCATCTCGGCAGAAGATTTCATTTTGTAGGACGGGAGAAGATGCGCGTAAGGGCATTTCAAATTTGCTTGAAACAAACAAGGAGGCTGTAAAATATTCTTCCCTTCGTTGCTCCTGCCTTTGAAGTTGACAATATTAAAGTGGACTTTGTTTGCTCCTCTCTGTGGTCTCTCTACACTCTTTTCACTCTACTTCCACTAAGAGTCAGGGCGACGTCGGGACTTCGGCAGCCGAGTCCTATGTATGTTGTCATGTCTTACGAAAACTTTAGGGAAATACAAATTTATCTCAGACGAGACGAGGAGAAGCAATTTCCTTGATGTTCTACTGCTACTCAAGCGTTTACTTCTGCCGTATGCTCTATGCTCTCTCCTCTGCTCCTTAATACTCTTTCGGCCTCTCTTCTAGACTTCTAGCCCGACACTCCGCGTCCTCGTCATCTTGTTATGTTCTACTCTATCTCTCTCTACACATAGGATATAGCCTGCTATATGTACAGTACAAATACAAATGTGGAGCATAATGTAGGTAGTACCTATACTTGTAGCATTGTGTTTACTCCGTCTCTGTGTGGGACCTACACACACACACACCTATAATATGTAATAGGTAATGGAGTTGAAGTCGTCGAAGCTGCTGGAGTTGTTGGAGTTGGAGGGAAAGAAGCCCCATAATATATCACACACACACACACACACTAGAGTCTAAATTCCAAATTGTAACAAATGCTCTTCCCAATCTACACTGAATTGAATAAGTTTCCCTCAAGTCTAAAGAATTTCTACTTATTCATAATTGTCTCTCCGTGGAATCTTCATTGATAAATAAGAGTAGATTAAACCAATTCCGATATTCCAAAAACGGGTACACAAAACAGAGAACCCCGACTATGAACCAGACTGAATATAGCGAGCCTCCCAAAATCCAAAGTACGTAGAGTTTTGTTGAACAATAGAAATTTTCATTTTCATCACACACAAGGCTTGTCATGCATCAAAATCCAGGAGGTTATCTCCTTTTTCCTCCTTGTCTGAGTCCACACACACACACGTCTTCTCCTCCTCGTCGTCGCCGCCGTCGTCGTCTTCCTCTTTGTGCCACGAGCCGTAAGTTTGAGTTTGAAGGGGGACGATTGAGAGACGAAAAAACTTTGGTATATGTAACTTCTCACAAAGAAGATTTATCAAGAGCGCCACTCTCTTATATACTTGGAAGTATTGGACTTTTAAATGGTTTCTGATTCAAAAAGTGGAACTTTGTCCACGAACCACGTCACGCCCTCCACACACAATTTCAGATTAAGTCGGAAGGAAATTAATAAAGACTGATACGTATATCAAAATTCCAAGACTTTCAGTCCTCAATTGGCCCTTGTAGGATTTCTTTGTAGAATATTAAAATTTGCAACGAAAAAAAAAAGAAACGTACCTACCTAGGTCTTTATTTGTAGGAAAATCCTGTGAACTACTACATACTACAAGTCTACAATCTGAAATCTGCTATGCCGCTTAAAAAGAATATCAAATTAAATACTATGCATACTCTAAAATCTAAACCATACAAAAGCACCTGCATCTGCACTGTAAATGCATAACACTATAATTACCTCATACCTCGCACACCCACCTCCTATTATTATCCTAGCAGTCCACATATATTTCCCATATACGTAAATTTCCTATTACAACATACTCAATATTTTTTTCCAGATTTCCACGTGGAGTTCAAATTACGTTGCAATTATGTAACATGTAACACGAAACAAAAATGCTTTTGTCATTCAAATTAGTAACTATGTTTCACCAATGCATATACCCAGGTAGGTAGATATATGTAGGAATTCTCGTTTTCATTGGAGTGTCATTACGTGTCAAAATATAAAACGTGTCAAACTAAACACTATCATACTAATCTATATTATGCATACTGAAACTTTTTGTTTTGTTCAAAAATTGAGAAGCGGAAGTGTGATACACCAACAAAAATAAAAGTAATACTCACTACACTATAATATAGTCTCACTAGTCAGTGTGGAGTGTGTGTAGGCCATGAGAGGCTATGAAGGAAATCATGCTGACCAATCACTAGGTCACTAGTCACTAAAAGGGTCCATTATACTTTTGCACTGCAGGACTTCGTATTTGAAAAATCCACTCCACATTTTTAATTCCTTCTCATTCACTCACAGAGTCATAGTGGCAATCACCTTCAGGGAAGACAACGAAAAATGACAACGAAAACGAGAGTCAGCATGTCCGATGTCGTGGTGGTGGACTATTGAGTTGACCATTATTTTTGCTCCCCTAGTTTTAGCTCTAAGGCTCATTTCAACAATAATTATTATTACACATTTAAAATTACGAATTATATGAACAAGAGCCAGAAATGGAAACCATGGGAGCTATGGGCAGAGCGTAAAAAAAAGTGTTGTGCTTACATAATGCAGACTTGGTTGGACTTGGACTACGCCACGTCAAATAAGTAAGTAGATAATTTAATTTTTACTTTTTGATCCAATCTTGCTCGGCTCCATCACTTTTGCAAATCTGACGATTAGTATATAAGCTATTTAGATAGATAGTGAGCGGACTCCAAGAAAGGAAAGGACTTCCGCATGAAGGAGTCAAATACGCGAGTGAAATTATATGGATAACATATAGATATTATTATTATACGGTATCATTGTTGTTGTGGCGCTGTTCAATTTACAATTTGATTGAAGATATGAAAATTACACACTCTGCACACACAGAGCCAGAGAGTCACACTCCGTTCCTCTATATAACCTCCAATTAAACACAAGAATGTAAACGTGATCTTAATCTTTGACCATTAACAATAACAATTAACCTTGCATTACTGCACTACAAATGGCAATGAGGATGAAGCTTTTGATGAGGCACCTTACAGTACAAACGAAACAGAAAAAAAAAACAAGTATTTACAATACAGCGCCTGGGTCTGGGTCTTGAATTAGTTGAGAGTGTTTAATAAATATATTCATCCTATTTTTATTATCTGTGTATCCTCTACAAAGTCTATATAGTGTATTGACTATATGACTCGTGTTAAAATTAAGATTATCAATTGTTATGATTATGATTGAGCTTTGAGTTAAAAAAGGGGGATTAATTAGTGAACATAGCCATAGTACATAATTTTTCCATTGTGCTACCAAATACAAAACACAACTAATGCCATGGCTCAGTGGGTAGTACTCCAGCATTGTAGTACCAATACAATCCAAAAGTATAGTAGAGATTGGAACAGAGTGTTTTTGCCGTGTCCTATTATAATAAATCTATAAACATTCAGATGTGTGTTCCAAACCCATATAAATGAATACGGAAATTCAATAAAATAAAAATTAAAATAGCATTTATTAACATTCATCATTCTGCAAAAGTAAATCCCATACAAAGAGAAATAGACTCACAATTGAAATTCCATACAAAATCATTATTTGGTCCTCTTTATTAAAATTTATTAATATCTTATAATCTTTCATTATTTTCTTAAATAGCGTCACGATCTTCCCATAATTTATTACAACTACATAGTATAAATTGCATTGTTACTGATTATGGAGTACAGACGGAGGAGAGAGTATAGTTAAACGATGACGACGAAGATACGATGTCATAATCAAAATCAAAAACACACACGAAAAAGAATTCAGCGGGGCAAAAAATAAAAGACAATAATTACGTTTGTGTATAATATTATTATGTTCAAAATTTTTAAATGGGACTGTGACTGTGGAGTTTTGTAGCAAATAGGAGACAAAGCAGAGCCAAAATGCTTAATGTATTTGTGACAGTGAGGGCTGATGAGGAATTGCACCTATTTCCTGGACAAACACACACTTCCCGAGTGAAACCACCCGTTTTTTCTTGGAAGCATCCATTTTGAATACCAGATCCACTGTTCACATTCGTGACTGCTCCACAGAATTTTGTTTCGTTGAATAATATTCGTTTAGCTAAGTCAGAAAGAAACCATTAAAATATAAATTAATTTCACACAGAGTTTTGACAACCCATATCCAAAAGCGTTACTATAAGTAGGCAGGTGCTCATATACAGTCAATATTTGAATTATTAATTTAACTTCTTGTTTTAATTTTCAATTATTATCAGTAATAGTATATAGGAATATAGGGATAGGAGCTAAACTTACATCCATCATTTGTAAAGTATGAGTACTTGACACAACTTCTTGTCTTTGGACAATAAACCCGACATTTAGTTTCCTCACAGTAAGTGATGAGCTTTGTTAAATTTGGCCTCAGTCCTGTAGATGCCTTAATGTCCCCACCATCTACGGGTTTAAATTTTTTATTAGTACTACAAGTATACATCCCCTTCAAAATTAAATTTCTATGGAGAAATTTACAAGTTTAGAAAAACTTTACTCCTACGGACAATTTTATGATTAAAAAAACGAAGAACGAAATTTTGTACGAACATGTGAAGACGACAGGGTTTTTGCAGGGACCCTCTTTTTTCTCTTTCTTGAACTTCTCACAGGTAAAGTTGAACAATCCAGTGTCTTCGTTTGGGCCTGGCCATGTATATTGGTAGCAACACCCGGGTTTGTTATCACACTGGTCACTTGTAGTCGCATTTCCTGTGTCGCCTGCTCCCTCACCATTCGCCTCGGTAGTTGCTTCAGCAGCTTCACCAGCTCCTGGGAATTTAAAAGAAACACATTTATTTAAGTCATTTTCTTTATTACCTCATTTATTTTTAAATCGGAAGTCAGAATACATAGTCATAGTTCTGAAAAAAACCTTTTATCCACTAAAAATAATCGTAACATCTTAAGAGGGAAGGTTTTAATTACTACAATAAAATATAAAATAATTTCTAAGTCAATGCCATGTCGTGAACGTATTAAGTAAATGCTCCGCTGTATAAAAATGTAGCAATTATTACGTATGAACAAACTGTTGTGTAAATCTGTGTAATGGTTTATGTTTGTAGTACTTATAAGTTACGGTCAAATGATTGTTAATAAAAAAAGCAGGAAGTTTAATAATAATAATATAAAGAGGAAACTCACGTGCAATTCTCAAGAGCTCTGAACCAGATGGATGTTGTACTTTAAATACAATATTTGTTTCCTGAAAATTATTATTGTCGTTTATGGATTCACTCGAAGTGGAGATGGACACAGCCAAGAATAATAAATAAATATAAACAATTATTTTCAATTTATCCTCCATTTTGGTTTTTTGAGTAAAATCTAACCAGTTTGCTTACAGTGCTAAAAGGAGTGGAAGTCAAAAACTAGAAATGAATTATTTGGATAATTATGTTTAGTCCACATGAGAAATGAAACCGATTATTTCGACTGACATGACTGTGAGGATGACGTCATGATGCTCAGAATGTGAACGTAATAGGGCTTCAGATAAATCATGGATGGATTTATAATGCGATAAGACAACTGAGGGATTTAACTAGTAATTTCACTATAGTATACGTTCTGCTGACCATCAGTATTATCATTACCAGTACCAGTACAATTACAATGAGTGGTGAAATATTACAGCTGTGTGTAATTTTAAATCTGTAAATTATGTACGTACGTTCCTTATCATTTGTTTTCCAACTTTTTTGGGTTTATCTATAAGCGGTTAAATTTTTTATCACCTTATCAATTGATACTCATAGGCATAAATCATTGGCAATTATTAACTCTGCGCTGCATCTTTCTTTATTTATATCCGAGTTATAACCTTCAAAGGGCTCAATGCAGATTATTTATATCATGACTGATTGATCGATTGATGACAATAGTTTGGGATTGTCAATATTTTTTTGTGACTTGCTATATAACTTGTACTATAGAGGAAAATTCTAGGCGTTTGTAAAAATTTTAAGCCATGAAATTTTTCTTGATGAATTTAAAGTATTTGCATTACTCATAGGTTGGGTATACGTAAAACGTGACCTATAAATGCATATCGTTTGTGAAGAACCAAAATGGCCCATTTCCATTTGTAGCTAACAACAATATCCACTATCTACAAAAATATTGAAATATGTCTTGAAAACATTTAAATAAAATATTTTGCACTTTTCAAAAATATGTAAATAGAACATTTTACGCTTTTCAAAAACATTTAAATAGAATATTTTGCACTTTTCAAAAATATTTAAATAGAACATTTTACGCTTTTCAAAAACATGTAATAAATAGAACATTTTACGCTTTTCAAAAACATGTAA
>JAQFZE010001306.1:0-18595 GCA_034695245.1 Dicyrtomina saundersi | reverse complement strand
CTATTTATAGGGGGCTAAAGTTTTACGAATTTACATGCTTAAGCATTGACAGCTGATTTTGATTACCGTCCAGAGTTGCATTATGACGGAGCTGCGAAGCCGCTACGACACTAGCGAAACTATGAGCGACTATCTCCCTATTCCCAATCCTCCACCCATAGGTCTGGGACTGGGACCTCCACAAAAACATGATACAACTAAATACTTAAGGACCCACCATCATCACGTCATACCGTACCATTCCATGCATTCCCCATCCCCACCCTCGATAATAATCAATTATCAACGACACTAAACAGCGCGTTTTATTAGAGGAGCATTCTAACCATGTAATATGGGTTGGGGCAAAAAAGAGCGATATCTCTTGAGAATTTGTTAGCTCTCCATGGTAATTTCTTCACTTGAGTACTTTGACTTACTTTAACGTGCGCAGAATAGCATAGCTAAACCATAGCTTTATGAGCTGCAGTACTTACTCCCGTATATTTGCTATATTATGTTTTCACAAAGTAGGATCGTTGGATGGATGGCGGAGGATAGTTGAATATGTAGAAGCTGATGCAACTATGTATTTTATGGCGTTAAAAGTTTCAAAAAAATTGTATTTACGTTTCTCTCAAGTCCTACGATTATAAACCTAGTCACTCCCGACATTGTTTTAGCTTCCCTTTCATTAGATTATACTTGGCATTTATCTCCGTTCATAGTTTCATATGTGGAGCATTTATTTACTCATGCAACACAACTCCTTTCACACCATACATAATTGCATTCATCTCCTTATCCTACTTAAAATTCAATATGTAGTTTCACATCACAACACGCAAATTAAAATTCTAGTAACTAATTTGTGATATATATACATTTATTTACTAAAATTTTCAAAGCTTATTTAATTTTATGGTTTTTGATTTGAATTACAAACATTTTCCTTTTGTATTAAGAGGGAAAGTTATGGATTAAATATTGCATTTTAAAACAACTAATTGTAAGTTTGTTTTATTGGGAGGGTAGAGCAGGTTATCACGGGTCTAACTCTGTTAATAGTTGTGCGCGAGTGCTCAGGTTCATGCACTTTGGAATGGTATTAGCTATCACTTAAATAAAAAAGTAGGCAGATGTTTTAAGATAGGTTGAAAATAAAATGGGGTTGAAAAAAATAATTATGAAAGCGATGAAAAAGATTTTAAATATGATCAAATCAATTTTAGGTACTCCGACTCATTTATGTGTGGTACGTTTTGTAATTCCAATCAAAACATTAACTTTCGCTACCTATAATTACCAATATGTATTGAGAATAAACACCGGGGCTCAAATAATCGCAGGGCCTCGATTAGTTACCGAGGGTCTCGGATCATTATGTTATTAGCTTTCGGGGGGATTAATTGGTTAAATACGGCATGTTAAATATCATCGGCAAAACTTCATTTTGGCGTAGTTCCGGTTCACAGTTAAAATAAAATCCTAATGCCGTAAGCCCATGGAATTCGTAAAATAACTTCGTCGTAAATCTATTGCATTACAATTTATTAGCGATTACGATTTATTAGATTATTAGCCGACGCCTCAGTAAAAATGTTTCCTTGGATGCTGAACGACCTTGGTCCGCGTACCCGTTCCAAATTTCAAATGTACCCGTGCCCGGGTACAACTGGGCACGTGAACGTCCATAACTATTTTTCTTAAATTGTTGATATGTAAAAATTTATTTAGTTGGAAAAAAAAAATATATTCAAAGAAACTTTTAGAACACCAAGAAGCAATTGAATATATAAACTTAAAATCGCACAACTGTTTAATATGCTTCTACATGTTATTAAAGCTTTGTTATCACATCAAATATATTTAAAAGTTACCATGTTATACCAAACCAAAGCGATTGGTTGTTGTATTATAGGAAGAAAGAACGTTTATGATAAACTTATAACTGGATTTTAGGATTTCAAAATATAAAAAATACTCATAATTTATTTAAAATTAAAGCTTTTAAGCTTGTCGTAAAATAAATATTAAAACGCCTTAAAGCTTAACTATTTATAATAGCTTTTAGGCAGCTTACAAAAACGGTAAATGCATTTAAATCCTCCATAAAAATATCTATAAACCGAAACTAAAACATTTCCTCCGCCATAATAGCTTACAAATACTTTACTTAATTAATGCACTCAATTTCACGGAATTTGAGGAACACGAGTTTCTTTCAAAACGTGAGATTTTTGGATTTTTCTTTATATTGCAAAGAAATAAACAAAATTGTTTGGGAATAATGGTTTAAATTATTGCGCTAAAAGTGTACTGTTTGATAGTACACATGGCTAGACCACATAGCGTTGAATTAAATAGCGTGACAGAATGCCGAAAAACTACGCGGTTAACAAAATACATTTATATGAGTTGACAAATTATAACTGCCATGCCGCCCTTTGCATTAAAAATACGTACTTGCAAAGTACCCGGGTACTTTGGGTCCAGCACACATTTGGATCGTCCGGACCCATATCATAAGTTGCTGTGCCCGGACCCGTACCCCTACCCAGAATTTGGCTACAGCCCCTGTACTTTTACCCGGGTACGTCTTTAGGCTTGGGTACAACGAATTTGTACCCGGGTCCGTACCCGTACCCATATACCCAGATGCACGCGTACCCATTCCGAGCACTATAAAAATCCATGTAAAAACGAAATGTTTCTTGATGTACGATTTTGTTGTGCTTTCCCGTACAATTTGCACACTGCAATTATTTTTATTTGGGAAGGTTAGAAAATACAATTTTATCCATCGTCAAAAATTCTTTTACCTGATATACAAGGGAAAGTTATTATTGTTACTTCTGTTGTGATTGTCATGTGTTTTCATTCAAGAGTTTTTCTCCGTATAAAAATAGGAGCATCAAAGTAGTCAGTCAGCATTCTCGCCGTGCTCTTCATCTCTTGTTATTCACCCACGGAAGTGTCAAGCATGCACGGACTTCTACTCATGTTACCTGTAGATACTATTTTTTTTCTTGAATTTTTTCAAGTCAAAGAGAATGAAGGCTTATTACTTTCCTTTTCATTTTTTTTATTTCCAGGAGCATGTGATGTTATTGTTAGTTTATTAGATGTTTTCACATTTCTTATTCTTACACCGAGCACACACCTCCAAGGTTTCCAATTCTTTCCTTTTAGTATGGATGTCAAAGGAGATTTCCCTACTCAATAGTCAGCCATACAAAGCTATGGCGGCACAAAACTCAGAAAATATTTCTAAACAAAAATCGTTCTAACCGTTACCGTTACTGTAGTCAAAGAAAGCCTATTCCCTTAAGTATATAGCTAGTTTTAGTTTCCAATACTTAAATATAGTTCTACCTACGTTGTTCTACTATTAGATTTTGTAGTTTATGAAGTCAAAGCACCTATTATGTATTTTTTAAATTATTAAAAGAAATATAACAGAGCATTTTAGAGAGCAGCAGGAAAACAGATGACTCTTGTATTTTGTGGAAAAGCTGTGGGCACCGCTCATGCATGGGCTTTTGAAAAATAATATATTTGAACCAGCTCTGGAAGAGTGAAAAAGTTGGCAAAACTGCTGTATAGTTGTATACTCAACTATAAAATTCGAAGATAATTACACAAACTAGTGCACACGAGACATGATGCGAACTTATTGCAGACAATAACACAATGGTCCAACTATTCTCCTCCACTCTGATGGGGAACACAAAGGGACATCTGACTACATTGCCTATACAGTTCGCAAAATTTTAGGATGTCACTGTATTAATTTCAAATTAATATGCTATATTTCCACCTTTTAGGGCAATATCAACGACTCGAGTGTGAGTCAATTACGGAGAAGTTCTTGATTACATAATTATGCAATGGACAAAAAGGAAGGAGTCGTGTGCGGGTGAAATATGAAGAATTGAAGTCTCTCTCGCTCTCCATGACACCAAGTTGTGGTAAGAAAAAATCCTCCAAAAAGTAATAGAGGGGTGCGGGAGAATTACATAAAATATGTAGGTAGGTATATACCTACTGCATACATTAACTACAAAAGTACCTAGGTAGGTACATGTATTCTTGCAGCCACTGCTTTTGAATTTCGTTTCTTTAAACAGCATAAATGAATTTAATTAGCATACGTGTCGTGCGCCCTCGCACTATGCAAACTGACACATCTTATACTGGCGTAGTATAACAGACCTGTGCACTAAATTACTTTAGAATGTGTATCCCTAATATGTAAATAAAAAATTCCCACCGGGTGAGAAAGTGAGTGCCGTGTTAATTTTTAACGCCAAAACATGATTTTTCGTTTGTAGCGTTTTTGTATGATAACTGTAAGCATGCAAATGCTTTATTTCCCATGTATTCTTTATGACCCTACTACTACAATTATTGCTCATTTAGTCTTCTCAGACCCGGGTATCATAACATATCTGCGCATTACTATAGGATATACGGTACTATAGTTATTGTGTAAAATGTTATTAAATTGTACAATTCTTGCTGTATATTTTTGCTTGCATGTGATACTTTGAACATATTTGGAATGAATATCTTTCAAAATTTTGGTGGTCGTATAAAGCTGTGATTACCTTTGAACGTGAATTGACCTACGCAGCATACAACAATACAAGAATGTAAAGTTGGGTTTCACAAAAATAGATACCTTGGATTTCAAAGTTGTGCTTTTTAGAAAACAAAATTTTCGAAGAAATAAGAAATGCATTTTCAAAGCTTTGGTTTGGAATTCGCGATTATAAAATTTTTTGTATTTCGAAGTTGTAATCATGAACCTCGCTTCGACAGTATATAATTTCAGTTGAAATCGTTACTGGCAATTTTTAGTATTAGAAAGAATAATAGGTAGACGGAATCTCTCTTTTTCTATTCCAATTCAAACGTCCTCAGCTCACAAATTATTTTAGCACATACAATAGCTTAGGTGCATCGTGCATCGAGTTTCATTACTTCCACTTCCACTACTACTTTCACTTCTTCCTCCACTACTCCTACTCCTAATGCTCAGTTTGCAGCCTGTCATGAGAGTGAAAGGGAAAGCAGAATCAATACTGGTAGGTACACATAGATGCGTTCTTGTGCGTGCATAATATGAGAAATAAATACTACCTTCTAATTCGTATGGAACTAATATGATGGAATATAAAATAGGGCTTTATATGTGTATAATGTGTGATAGAATTCAAACATTTTTGCGTAGGTGACTAGTACCATCCCCATCAGCCCATCAGTAATAATATGAGTCTTCTCTGAAGACTAGCACAGTAACCACACTTTACGTTTGTGCATAAGCATCGTTATCCTCATCGTTATTGTCATTCGTCTAGAAAAATACTAGACGACATACTTAGGTTGAACTGAAACCAAGCATTGGCACTACTGAATTGGAAACTACAGAATACTGGGGATATTGAAAGTGGAGACCGTTTCCCATTGCCTTGCCTCGAAACACGCTTACACTGGCGCGTAATAAATCAATCATTTAAGAACCAAAAAATATAATATGAAATTTCCAACTTCCAGTTCCAGCCTTTTGAACAATATTTTCTTTGAAAGCGAAATGAATTAGTCAATACAGCCATAACTTTTGACCTTTAGTATTACAATAATTGTAGTCAAAAAATATTCCGACAATTTGGAAAGACATATTGTAAAAGACGCCATACGAACCTACAGCCATAAAGACATAATATATTATAGGCAGGCTATAGAATTAAAAACTGGGAGTCTGCAAAGCTGTGGAGAAAGGATCAATCTATTTTTTTAATGTTAATGTTACCTAGTGACAGAGATGCCAATATGACCTTCATCAACGACACATCCTCAGGAATTTCTTGGAATGTGTCGACACCGGTATATGTAGTCTAGGATAGGAATGAGTGAGCCAGTGAGTGAGTGATGCTGAAATGAATAGTACAATTTATGGAGAGAATATTCAGAATTTATTTGTAAGCATTGGCTTTTCATATGCAAAGTACTTTTGAGTATTATGTAGGCATACTGGAAATCTAGTCAAAAATTCAAATATAAGACCCAATTTGAATTCAAAGTTTTGAAATTGTGAGTTGTTGTAGATCAAGTGACTGGCTAAACTACGTACTTTGAGTTAAATGACTTTGGCATCTGAGATAGCGGAACGAATTTGTACGGGAGAAGCTTCTCACTCAAAAACTCATAAATTCCTCACCCAAGAGTCTCCGCATAAATGTTCACATGCTATATCTCTATTATTAAGGGAATTTCCTTTTGGCTTCTTCATTGATAATCTTTAGTGTTTCTATGGTTTGTTATTCCAATACAAAGTCCAAATATCATTTATGCTGTATTTAGTAGTGTATTTAGATCAGAATAGAGCTTCGGACTTAAAACCATGAACACAAAAAACCTTAGCTGCCGTAGATTAAACCTACTGTAGACATTGTGTAGATCTTTCCTCGCTGAAATACAAACTGGAAAAATGATATTTAAACAGTCCCTTTTGTAATAACATTATCCCTCCAGAAGATTACTTTCTATTGAAAAAAATAAACTTCAACTGGCAATTTGAAGCTGGATTACAGAAATAAAACGAGGCTAATGCTTCCCTGGAATACCCTCAATTCTTTCTTATTGCTGCAGGTGAAGGGGACTTTTAAGTTTAAGTAACTTTCACCTTCGCCTCCTCATAACAGCCCCAAATACACATATTACGTGTACAGACCTCCTTACGTATGTAATACCTACCTACATTGTATCTGTATATGCCACGTGTCCCCTACCCACCTCCACGAGATTTAGTTCAAGCGAGAGCGGTAGATATAGACTACATGTTACCTCTGAGTCGGGTGATCGTAAAGACAAGTCAAAGTCACCACACGGATTTTTAATGAAATACTATTCTGCCTCCTACTCCAGTGCCAGTTTCCGTAATTTCATAGAGACGAGTTGATTCGATTTTAGATTAATTCTGCCCTTACAGTGTCCTCACAAGAGTCTTAATTACTACTACTACGTTTATCGTCAAAATCTAGTCAAAGGTGGAACACCAAGTTGAAGTGGAGGAAATAGACATGAGTCACATGTCCATACATTTGAGTCTGTCCTCTGCGTGGGCAAGTATCTACACAGATTAAGGAAAAGAAAATGTCATGTATATTAAACTATCTGTAAAGGCTTAATTATATAGCATAAACTGCTAAACAAACAAAAGTGATGCAACTTCCTCTTTTCAAATCACAACAATACGTTGATGATGGGTATGTAAGAACAGCCATCGGATAAAACCTAAATTAAATTTCAATTAGCCATAGTCTGTGCTCATAAAATTTTTGAGAGATTTTTGAATGATTCCAAATGGGAACTTACGAAATGGCCACTTCTAACAATTCCTTCTCGAGAGAAGGAATTCGACAGAGATAACAGTCAACATCCGGAGTTTTGAAATCAAATCAAAGTACGTGGGAGCTGAGGCTGACTGAATCATCTATAAACTTGATATAATAGCGAATTGAACCATGTCACTACAGTACAACATTCTGCTCATACATATTGCACAATGTTGAGAGAAATAGAAATAATTATATAGGAGAAATTTAGGAATACAAGGGTGCTTCACATCATGGATTGTTTGTGTATTTGACGGGGAATTCGGATGGTAGAAGATGCGAGAGACGAAATACACTACTCTGTATATAATATAGGCACACAATGCCCATGACAAATTTGCTTTGCTATCGACATGGACAAACAGTAGACACCCTTAATTCATGTTGATGAACATAATTATTTGTTCAATCAAAGTGGACAAAAGACTCAAGTTTCGATGGAGAGTCTCAGTACACATTGACTTGATCCAAAACAAGAACTTGTTGGAATTAGCAAGAAGTTTTCAGAGCATTTCCATTTCAAATCGACTATTGTCGTCCGTCCTAAACTGTACTTCCCTCGCCATTCACAACACATTTGAAAGCCAATTGTCTTCTTAAGTATTGACAGTCGTCGACTCGGACTCGGACGAATCCACGCTGAACGCCAGCTTATCTCTCCCGATCTATCTGTGGAGGAATGCTATTGGAATTGGAAAGGAGGGAAACTTTTCAGACTCCCATCATTTAATCTCACTCCCTTTTCGTACTCCAAACTGTCAAAATGTAAGAGAACCTTATAGATGTGTTTCTCCTACCAAAGAATATACCAATACTCTAGCAAAAAGCAATGGATGTATCGTTTTTTTTACTTAATTTCTGTTTGACTCCAGTCTCATTGGAGTAGTGGGAGGACTCGAACTAGTTTCTCGAGTCGAATTCGAATCCACAAATAGACATGCTTCTAATCTCAAGGTTTTGCTACTCTACGTACTACATCTGACGAAGTGGACTTGAATACAGCTGGGTTATTTGTGAGAGCTTAGAGGGATAATGAGCACACCTCTATACCAAATAAACTATTTTAGTTTCGAAAATATGTAAGGGTATGTAAATGGAAGAATGTTAGGCCGTTAGGCGCTTGAAATTTTATGAAGTAGTTTTATAAAATATACGTGTATTTTTCAATTTCGATTTTGACTTTAAATCTATATAAGGATCAGGAGCAGCAGAATGTATGAATACACAAACAGATGAGGGGAAGCGCTAATTGGACGTAGATATGAACTCCGCGTTTAAATTGATTCAACCGTAATAACGAGTTGGGGTATATTTCTCATATGAGCTCCCCCTTCATCTTATATAGGTGAATAGATAATTTTATAATAATAATAATATATATTGACTTGAATTTTGTCGGCTTTTATGTGTAATGAGGATATGGAGCGATACCTGCAAGTTTAAGTTTCTCTACATTTGAATCTTAGAGTGTGAGACTGGAAAAAGGACGGATAGAATAATTGTTATGATTCGAGAATGGAATGATTCATGCCTTTACACTTTTTTTTTTGACTCACTCAAAAACTAGAAACTGAAAGAAAATATGTGCTCTGAATGACCTTTGAGTTCTCTCTCAACTTCACCACATAGGTTGTCATGACTAATCGTAAGTTCGGAAACTGGAGAATTATTAGTCAATTTTTCACTTGACAGAACCGAAAGACTCGTCCCATCCTTTTCCCATAATTCATCAGACTTTGAATCCTCTATGTACTTCCGCCGTCTCCCCCTATAATATATAGTTTTTTTATTTCTCTCTCTCACGCTTCCACTCTCTCATCCTCTTTTCCTTTCCCTCTGTCCTCAACCACAGACATTGTCGACAGCTCAATTATTCTACTTCGACTCCCTTCAAGTCCACGACAGATCTTATACAAAAACTTAAACTTGCTGTATCCGAAAAGGAAAACTAGATGCGGTGTGGTATGTGTGTTGTTTGTGTAAGTGTGTGCGAACTCTGGTCCTTGAACCGAATATGCCAATTAAATATTGAGACGCATTATCCTTTCACGCTTTTTATGCATACATCTCTAAAAAGCATTCTTTGGAAATTAATTTAAAAACCCTATTCCCCAAATGCCGATTCTAATAAGTTGTGAGTGTGAGTTTTCTGGAGATAATATACAGACAAGATTTGACAAAAGTTGTCTTCAAAACATTCATTTTCGTCATTTGAGTAATATACATGAATTTGCCGT
The DNA here is from genome assembly GCA_034695245.1 of Dicyrtomina saundersi. Lineage (NCBI taxonomy): Eukaryota > Metazoa > Arthropoda > Collembola > Symphypleona > Dicyrtomidae > Dicyrtomina > Dicyrtomina saundersi. The sequence goes on along the minus strand of JAQFZE010001306.1, from coordinate 8,979 downwards.
TAGCTCTCCTCCGTAAAGACCGCAGGATAAAAACTGATTTAGTATATTGAATATTTTAAATGGTAATTTAAACACTGCAATACCTGAGCACATTCGCCATGATCTATAGCGAGTTTTGGTCTTTTGGTAGAGGCGGCCAAGTATAGATGGATTTGGTTTTTTCAAATGTTTGGCCTTCTGCTAATTTTATTTCCACGTTCACTATTTATTAAATATTTTTAAACAGTGTAGCGGTTAACGCCAACGCTCATGATACATAAATTACATGCAGTGAAACCAATCTGTAGTGGTCCCTCGCAACGGGTATACCTTCCAGTGTCATCCATTTCATAAAAGCTTAAGAAACAATTTTGCTGTCGTAGTTGGTAAGTTTGGTCCCATTAGATTACACTGCATGAGCTTTGGTGAACCATTCCAAACGTTTACGAACAAGTGGAGTCTACTTCCATCCACCACTTACTGTGTAGCTGTTTTTTTAGGGTTGGCTATGACTATAAGTATGACAATAGTTGCACAGTCTGAGTGAATTGTGGATGGAAATAATACAAAAATTCTTTACTTCCAAATATTGTCAGTGTTGACTATAGTATACAGCAATATTGCATAGCATTACAGCATAATATGCGATATTGAAGTAACAGTCAGAAGTTGACAAACAAATTTATTAAAGTTGAGAAACAAAAAATTTAATAATATAATAATAATCATTATTGATGACAATCTACAAATTATTTTTCTTCAATCAACAACTTATAAAAATCGAGAAAAATACGCCATATTAACATCTCCACGCACAGTTCCACAGCCAGTAACAGCGGTGCACATAAGAAAATTTTCAATGAATATTGGCAGGTTATTAGTATTCGGCCAATTATTGAAAGTGTACTAAACTAATACATTTTCAATCATTGGTCCATGATAATGTAATAATGTGCTTTAATTGACTGAAAATTTTCTGATGTGCAATCTTTTACCTCATCCCAATTTTCCTTAGAAGATATGAAAACCACTTAAATGTTCTATTGTTGATTGTGTGGGAGCGATTAGCTTGCTTCATGGGAAGGAAATACATGATTTATTCTATTGACTTGAAGACAACTGAATTTTACTAGGTTGAGTAAATTCCATCATGGAGTTACAATAAACAGATTGTTAGAGTGTATGTGTGTATGTGTGAGGCTGAGAGAGTGTGTGTGTGTGATCGGAAACTTGAAATGTTGCACGCTCAACCACATCACCAGTTCCTCGTTCCAGCGAGTTGATAGACATTTGCAACATCTAGACAGAGTAAGACATTTGGCAGGGATAAATATGTACAATAGAAACAGTGCTTGATGGACCCTAGTAATGTATTCGTTCCTTTCTGTGGCATCTTCTTGTGTGTTCATTTCAGCCTGTCAGCATTTAGTAGATGTAACATTTTTAGGTACTTTCTATTTGTGAGTTAGAACGGCCGCAGGAAAGAGTTTAAATTTCGAATGGAATGCAATGAAATGAAAGCTTTCTCAGTCAGACTTTCTTTAATTCAATTTCAAAAGCGATTGAGAAAAATTTACACACCAATAATTTCCTAAAGCTCAACTTTTTAGCATCAACTTGTCTGCACATTATCAAGAGCCGGCAGAACCACGTTAGTCTCTTCTTGGTTTATCCCATCCTCCTCTCATTGGGTCCATATATATATTATAGGTATAGGCTCATACTATTACTGTTACTATACCTTTCCTTTTCTAACTATGATCATGATAATGGCAGTAGATTGAAATCTAATAGAAACTTTGAAATGAAACTCCGCTCTCCGTGTATTTCCCCCCGCTTTTTATTTGAGTTTACCTTGTTCTACCAAAAATAATTCCATTTAATCCACTTCATGAAGTAGAAATTCCATTAGTGTCTAATATGAATAAAGTGGAAAAAGGACATCAATAAATTACAGATGACAATAATTGTTTCTAGTTTTCTCGGTCAAATCTCAAAAAATCAAAACTGAGCAATGAAAACTTAAGCTCAAATAATATGAGTAAGTAGAAGCGAAACCGCTGATAAGACTCATAATGAAGGACTCATAGCATATTACATGCAAAGGAATTATATATTCTTATCTACCAGAGGTTCAACTTTCCTTGCACGAACTGACGCTGCGCTGCCGAGACCATTGTAACAGACATACATAGAGAAGGTTGTACTCCTAAGCACTCAAGAGGTGCATATTATGTGTATACATATTAGAATATAAATTAGAAACCTCTAATCTACAAATCTTGAGTGCTCACATTTTAAGCAACTTTTGAGCTGGGATGGACTGAGAATTGAGATTGCGCTGAGGTTGAGACTACAAAAATTAAAGCTCTATATTCCCTTGGAAATTCCTAGTATGAGGAAGGGAGGGATTTGAGATGTGAGTGTGATAATGGGTTTTGTTGGTGTCTAGGGTCGAGAACACTAGACCTTGAATCAAGACGGCTTTTGCTTGTCCTTGTCATAAACATCTGAACCTAAAAATACTTCATTTTATTTCTCATTCTGCGTCTCTTGACGTCGTACGACACAGTTCACATTTATCGTGTCGGGAGTCTTGGTCCTGGTGTGTCTTCTGTCCGAGAAAGAAAGTAGGAGAGTTCAAAAATCTTTAAAAAACTGATGCTAAATTTTATTTTGCCTTCCAACTTGAACTGTTTAAACCAGACTAGTTTTATGGGAGGGACGATAACGTAAGCTAGAAATAACTTAATTTTTGACTGAAATCTTTTAAAGCGAAAGCTACAAAATATAACTCTTACACAGATCACAAAGATGCTGGATGTTGAGTTGGAGCTGCGGCTGAAGTAACAACTTCGTCAACTATGTTTTTCTATGGTCCCTATTACTGAACAGTCAAGTAACCCATACTGTTCTCCTTTCACTTCGGCTTCCGTTATGTAGAAAGTAGTCAGAGTTAGTATATTGAGCTGACGAATATGTGTAGGTGTGTACAGATAGTTTCTCGGTATTGGTTTGTTTTTTAAGTGCCCCCAATAACGGATTCTCTTCCTTTTCTAAATCATTTCCATGCAAGTTGTGCAGACAGAAGGGAAGGCAGGTAGATGTCTTGTTTGCAATCTTGTAAAACTTGTGATCTGCCCTCACGCTCAATCAGAATCCAAACTAATACGTGTAGGTTACAAATAGCTGGGAAGGGAAAAATGTACGACAACTACTTTCTCTTTTTACTTTTATCGGCTCAAGGATTGAAAGCATACATATACTTCAATGATCAAAGTCTGACAGTGTTTTGCAATATACCGTAAAAAAAGGATGAAAAAAAGAAGGAAAAGAACATTCACGAAAAAAACAACTTGTCCGCAGTTAGTCGTTTGCAAAGTTTCATTTTGCCTTCGGCTCAACTCGACATTGCACTGGGCAGTCAGAATAAGAAGCAGAGTCACTAAAGTAGGGAGGTTGAGGAGAAAATACAATGCAGGGCTTGCACTGGACTTGGATTTGGATCCGCATCCAAAATATTTAACCAAAAAGCTTGTACACTAGTACCAGTCAAAGTCGTTTACACAAGCTATTTGGGATGAGACGTCTAGCTCCAACAAAATAATGAAAAAATTCCGCTTTCTCGCAATTGGCATGAGGTAGAGACGTAAAGGAAGACCCAATAACTTTTCATATCTATAATATAAAGTAATGAGTTTTTTGCCACTGTTTGCAAACCACTTAATGTACAAAGGTGCAAATGGCAAAATGGCACCAGACTACGTGAAATAATGCCAGGAAGACAGCTAAAGGCTTATACCTTTACAAAAATACTTAAGCCCAGCCCAGCCCAAAAACAGATAATCCAAAATCTAAAAACTGTCAAAAGCAGGTAAAAAAGGGGTTAAAGTCAACCGTAAGGTTTTTCAACGACTCAACGCACGCAAATCTGCGAGGTATCAAAATATGCACAATAAAATCAGGGAAATAATTAAGGGGTGAAACTTGAAAACATTAATCACAGATGCATGAGAGCGCGAGTGCGAATTCCTACGAAGACAGAATATGGAAAACACGTAGTTGTAATGCATTGGAAAATCTATATGCACAAGGATGTTTAAAAAAACAACAAAACCCAACGCGAGAAAGTAGAAAAATGAATTTCGTACCCCAAATTAAACACCCCAAACAACATTGTAGCACGTACATATGTGGCGGAATTATGGGGCACTGGAAGAGGCTGGAAAACAGAAAAAAGAAATGGAAAAGATAAAAACGCAGAATGACTTAAGGAAGATATTTCATAGTTAGGATTTAGAGAACGCCCTGCCGTAAGCAGAGGGTCTAACTCCTAGTACATAATATAGCTGCCTTAAACCAACTTCCACCAGTACGTTAAAAATACTGTTGGAATAGGAAGTACCTTCATAACAGGGGTTCACAACCACAACTTTGGTCTACATGTTCAAATAAAGATATATATCCGGTTCCTCCTCGATAATATCTCCTTCGACTCACTTCTTCTAATTTTATTTCTTTATGACATTGCACCGTATTCAGCAGGAGCTAATCATGAATTCAAATATTTTTTAAAAAATATTGTAACTTATTAAGAAAGCAAGAATGGAAAAGTTAATATGGTTGAAAACAGAGTTTCTAATGTAGGTAAAATAATTTGGCCTTTGTAATTTTATTGCATAGTAAAAACCTTACATTTCTAAGCTTGCTAACTATCCTCGCAGGCGTATCAGCTGGGCTAGAGACGGAACATGGCTCTATGAGAGATTAGTTTCTACTTTACGGCTTAGGAAAAAAACTTCTTTCCTAAACGCATCAAGGAACAAAGCTGGCTCAATTACTGTTCGTAATTATTATAGTATTAGAATACTTGCTTGAACTAACTTGAAATAAAAATATCAGACTAATGGTGCGATAAGTAACAATGTTGAGATAGATTTGTTGTAATAGATTTGTTGATGATCTGACGTTAGCAGAAAATGTTTAGTGACTTAAAGTTAAAACTCTGTCCCTAGCATGCAATTATATTTAAATGATGTTAGAGAATGGACAAATGAACTAAAAATGAAATAAAAACCCACAAAATGTCGAGGAAAGGAAAAGTCGAATAAATAAAACTGAAAGGTACCATAAATCTACAACTTCTACAATAGTAAGATTGCTATAAGTTCTTACTAGCGTTAACATCTTGACCATGCATCTAGTTTCAACAAAACGTTTTATTTCAGGTAAAAAATCCAATCAAATACTTCAACTTCCTTACTTCTTATATTGTCTAACTAGTAAGCTTTTAATGGCTGTTCTTAGTTAGAACATTTTATACTTTTTAAAGCCATGCAGTTAGATTAGTTTGCAACTTAAAACCACGTAGTTAGAACATTTCGCGCTTGAAATCATGTAATTAGAACAATTCGCGTTTGAAATCATGTAGTTAGAACAGTTTGCGACTAACATCCAGTATTTGGTGGATTTTGATTTTTTTAAGTCATGAAGTTAGAGCAATTCGCGTTTTACCATCATCAGTTAGAAATATTTGCAGTTTTAAAATCCATAAAGTTAGAACGTTTTGCGTTTGAAAATATGCAATTAGAGCATTTTGCACTTTTGATAACCATGTTATTATGAATTGGTCAGCTAAAAAACGCTTATTTAAATCAAAAGTGGAACACAGCGGATTTGATTTTTAGTAAAAATGGAAGTTAGCGGATTTGCTTCTAGTAAATAATGGAAGTTAACGGATTTGATCCTTCGCCCACGATATAATTATAGTTCAATATAAACTCTAAGTTTCAGCTTATTTGTAATGTATGTTTAAACGGTATAGCTGAATAGACTAACTACAAAGATTTTCTACCCACGACCAATCCTAGGACATTTGCTACCCTATTATTTGTGCAAGTAATATTTATTTACATTTATCCAAATACTCCATGCCTAATGAGGCCAGCAAAATTTTACTATCAAAGCCTTTCTACCCCCCACCCCCATCACCTTTAACAATCTCTCGAGTCGTATCTGCTTTACTTTTATATTAAAATAACTTTTCGTACTATTAGAAATTCTCATTCTTGGGCTTGTTCATACTTCATATTATTTGCTTCCTTTGCTCAGATTCTCAGAAAAATATACATAATGAAGGCAGCGGGCACACGCCGCGAAAATAACTCTAAACGCTTGGAAAAAAGTACCGTATATTCTACATTGATACACAGGTCTGAAAAAGTACACGGGCATATTAATTACACATAATATGATCGCATTAAAATTAGCCAATTCGTAACCATTATGTTCATTATTGAATAAGAACGTATAATTGTACATTTTTAAGCCTTTATATTTATTGTATAAACATGTTTTGCAACGTATAAAAAGCAGCCTACTAGATTTATTTATATATTATACAAAACAAATTAATCATGTAAAATTAAAATATGAAAATTAGGATCATTTCCCAATAAATTCTAAATGAATTATACAGCCTGATTAAAACAATACCGGTATATATTGAGTACTAACGCTTTAAACTAATTAATTAGGTACCTAAGTACATACCTTAAGTTTGAACAATTACAAACGAAGCTACTTCAAAATACGATTCAATTGTAATGTAATATTAATGAATTATATCGTTTAAGAAAGCTCCGGCAGCTCGAAAGTATTTAGTTTAGTCCAACTTAATTAATTAAATAAGGTAAGATACTACTTTCTTTATCTATATTTGCCTGCTATCTTCGAAGCATATACTATTTACTCCTAAAAGTTAAAAACATCCAGCTCAGAATACTGTATGTAATTTACTTGGTAGATTTTTACTACAAGCGGCATATGTTATAATAACTATATACAGTGGCTGTATCCGCATTTCACAACTAGCACTTTTCCCCTTAACTTCCATAATTGTGCTGTTAATTTAAAATTTCGGCTTTACTAGTATATAAATATTTAGCTATTTATTATACGTAATAATGTATTTTAAATGTATTTCAAACCATGATTAAACGGTGTAGGTTAACATTTAAAGTCTATACTTCTAATAACTCAATGTAAAATTCTTTGTTAAAGCACGCGGGCCTAAGAGGTCTGTGTACGGGTGCATTATTATAGAATGTACGGTGTATTTGAATGTTCTGCTTAACGTTTCCATCTTTTACTTTGTCCTCGTTCTATTAAGCCCCGTGAAAAAAACGTTCTGACCGTTTATATTCAAATTGAAATATTGAAGAGGTGAACTTTTAGTTTTATATTAAAAGAGTTGAGGAGGTTATCCAGTCTAGCTGTTATAAAATCCACTCCAATAATTTTTTATGGAGTGGGATAAAATCCTATTTGGAAAAGAATAGAGAAATAAATTTAATAAAAGCCATTACCTATATTTTTATGAACCTCTTAATCGGACTTTCTGAATTGGATTTATTTTTTATCGTCCAGCCATAAGGCCACACATGATGCAGTATGCAGGAGAATGAAGCAGTGACAACGATCTAGTCTAGTCTGTACGGGGCACTACGCATGAAGAAGCCCTCTGCACATATTATGTCTCAAAGTCAATGAAAACTTGTAAATTTTAAACTTAAAAGATCGATTTTTTTTAATAAAAACACATAAAAGCCACTAATCAGATTGTCTGGAATTGAGACGATTGTAACAAAAAGTTTCCTTGACGAAAAATCATACTTCCATTTCAATAGCATCGTTTCAATAAAGAAGCCAAATTGTAGGAAACCTAGAGATAAACCAAGTCAAGCCAAATCAAACCAAATCTTCCTTTTACAACCATAGGTATACAAAAAATAAAAAAAGAAGCTATTTGTAACAGAGACAGGGAAACGTTCTTTGCAACACACACGTGCTGTAGTCACTACTTCAAAGAATAAGATAGAAATGATTCTTACCTTCTCTCTAAGTACTTACAGACCATGGCGTGCCGGCGGTAGAGAAAACATTTTATCTGTATAGTACTCAGTAGTCAGTAGTATTCAGCTGTTTCCCTCAGAAAATCGAATCGAGAATCGAGGCTAGTATTGATAGTAGAGATTATATAACCTTTGGGCAAGAAGGCAACACGTGTACTCAGTGCTTATTGAGTCTGAAAGAGACTAAAGGATTTTAGTTGTGTGTATGAGAGAGAGAGAGAAAGAGAGGAAGGAAGACGGAAGACGAAGTGAAGTTGCAAATACAGAATAATACCTCCTGGGACATAAATACTTCTTTGCTCCCCTTGTAGTTTAACTGCCTGTTAGTTGTTGGTGTAGTTCAGACGAGAAAAATATCAAAGTTGATAGAAAGCTCTATATCTAGTCAGAATCATCATTGGAGATTTCAGATTTCCATTTCAGTATTATTCCAAGATTGTTACGGTATAAATATCGGTAGCGTGGAGCTTTTTTTAAAGCATTTCCAACATCAGGCTCGTGAGTATAGTATAGAGTATTCTACTCACAATTCTAAAAATGGCTTATTGTCACATTTTGTAGTTATTGGTTTTTCTGTCGTCATATTTGTCATGTTCTTCACGTAATCTTGTAACATAGTATTAAGGAAGTCACACTTTGAACTTTATTCCTCTAATGTAATAGTAAATCTAATAGTTTCAAAGTAAAGGGAGAAATGATTTTTGTCGAGATTCAAGATTCCACGTAAGATACTGTACTACAGCTTACGATATATATCATACTCGTGGGACGTGCACGCATAGACGTATGAAGTATGAGCCTATAGATGTTAGCATCAGCATTAGAATCACAGAAGAATGCTACTTTATAGAACCAATCGTGATCTTGTAATATGTGAGAAGAACTACTACATATGGCTCACAATTGATAGGGTTATTTAGGGTACTTAAGGGTAAAGTCACATTGATTTTTTACGATGTACTCGCCAGCCTTATTTCCAGACCAAGGGGACAAAATAAATTAGAATGTTCGTATGACAAACGTACACTTGTACAACTGACGTAGACACATTCAGACACATTTTGTACTCTTCTGATTTCTGAAGATG
>JAQFZE010001305.1:0-18597 GCA_034695245.1 Dicyrtomina saundersi | reverse complement strand
CTAAATTCCGACACGCTAAACCCGCAACCACTAGGTGCTTCGTGAACAGAGGAATTCAAGCCAAAAAATCCAAAATGAAAATAAAAGGCCTTCTGATAGTACTCAGGACAGAGAGAAGTACACGACTACCCTCGTCGAGCTCAGAACGAAGACTGGGATGGGCCGTAGCTTACTTCTTTATGGGATGAGCCGCAAAGTTTTTTTATAGAAGTTTTGCTTTAAATTTCCACATTGAAATGAAAATTCCCTCAAAGAGCCCTCTCTCTGGTTGCTTAAACTTTGTTGTTTTCTACTCGTTTCAGGAACTCAATGATGTAGAATGTATATCTCTCGTACACACACAGAGTAAGAATTGTTCTGAGTGAAACAGTTTTTTAATGCACTGATTTTTTGTATCGGTCGTCAGTATCACTGTTAGATGGATTAGATAAGATGAGCCCTTAAAACACAGGATCTTCCACACACAAAAATAACCTTTTGTAGAGATGTGATGGATGTATTAAAACAAACCACTCAATGCGGCGGTGCTAAAAATTGCTAAAAATGGCCAAAAATTGCCAAAAATGGGTTTGAACTGTTTTAAATTTTTTCAACGGAGTATAGACCCGGTCTCAAATGTCGGTGGAGCCAAATGAATTTATATTTTACTTTCATTGAAGTAAAATACGCTGAAATGTTCCCAATAAATATAAGATAAGTAAATGTTTAAAATGGATGGATGAGTGTGTAGACTTTTATGATGTAAGAAATAAAACTTTGCAAACGCCGTGTATTTGGTGCTGCGTCTCTAGTAGATTCTTACTAGACAAAGATAGTAATGAAGTGATTAGGTTTTATTCTGAGTTCGAAATAATATAATATTTGCCAATAATCTGTGTATGATAGAATTTAGGAAGGAAAATAGAACTATATTATTAGGTGTTTCAGTTTAAGGAAAAGCTAGAATATAATTGTACGAAAGTAAAATCTATAATAGAATGTAAATTGTGTAGTCCTACTGCTTCAGTATAAGATTCCCTATAAATATAATAGGATTATTTTTAGGCTTTCTTTGTGCGTCAGAACATAAATGTCATAAGGGAGGAATGACATTAATAAGAAATGTAGAATTGGTTTCACATTATACAGTGTAGTGTAAATAGTAATATTAATAATAAAGTATTATTCTGATATAAAAATGAGGTATAAGTATATCACCATGCGGTATAGGTATATTGCCGTTCAGTTCTAATCTGTAAATATTAAATCTTTTGAAGTAATTTCAGCCTGTAAGCTTGCTTCTTGTGTTTGTTTATTACGTTGTATTAAATTAATAATTCTTATATTTTCCTTCTTAAGACTGCTTTCATTTTTAGCATTTTTTGTTTATATTTTAAGATTTATATTGCCATCTTTTTGAACAGAATTTTTAATTAAAGTACGGTTTTTTTACTGCTGTACCATAAGTTTTACATTTGTTATCAAAATCATTTGTTTAATTAGTAATATCATCTTTTATTCCTCTAATTACACCTATAAGATTGTCTATCCCACTGTTTTTAACAGCTAAAGTATCTTTTGATTCAGTTGTTTCAACAGTTAATTTTGTTATTCTTACATCATTAGTTTGTATTTTATTTAGTATATTTAAAATATTTGATGCATTATCAATTTTTTTAATATATCTAAGTTTTAAAAAACATTTAATGAGGAAATTTTTATTTTAGTAAATGCTAAGCCACTTTGTGGCGCATAAATTGCTGCGCACGCCTTTCAATAACCTCCTTTATCATTAATAATATTAGCTATTAACTGTAAACCTAAAGTACTACACGTAGTTGTCCAAATTGTTTGTAATTTATACGTTAAATATACAATATCTGATTTTAAATAATTCGTTAATTTTACAGGTGGTCCATGTCCACAAGAATCAAAATAATAGTTTTTATACCATAAAATATGATGAGTTTTCTGATTATTATTACTATCTAGTAGTAGTAGTAGTATAGATTTATTGCATTTACGGGCCTTAGCCCACACACAAATCGGTTAATTTGATTACAAAATTTTCAATTAAACTAGTTAATATTTTCACCATTCCAGCTCGTGGGTTTGTGAGATTAAGTTATACAGATTTTATATAGAAACATTATAATATTATTTTATATAGATTTAATATACCAACTCTTATATTCTTGGGTTAATTGATGAATTATCTCTCATAAATACACTTGTTAAAGTACAAGTTCTTTGTTTATTCTTCGTATTATATAATATTGGTCTTGAAAATTTATCCATTACAGAAATAATAAGCCATAAAATAAAGATTCGGATTCAGATTGAGCTTACAACCTTAGATTTCGATTTAGATTAGGATAAGCCGAATTTATAAATTAAGATTTTGATTCCGCTTAGCTCAAAAAAGCCAAAAACATTCGGATTTCAATTAAGCTTGTAATGTAATGTAATGTAATGTAATGGCTTTATTGTCAAACATAACAGCGACAAGCGCTGATTTCCATAAGCAGACATTCAAGAACTCAATTTGTACCAAATACAAGATTTCTGTTAACTTAAACAGTACACCAATCAAACTAATGACTAGAAAAATCCAAACACCGTGTAGTTTCTAGCTTGGCCTTTATTTTAAATGTAGTTTTAAACTTGAATTTTTTCTTGAAAATTAGTTATTTATTAAAACTAATTTAATATTTTGAAGCATTAAAAATACTGATCGTGAGAAAATTATTTCTGTTTTAGGCTTCCGGCGAATACAACAATGTTGGCGCATACAACAATGTTTATGCTTAATTTTAAAAGAGAATTAAGGTTTTTTTCAAAATATTGCAGAATGATTGTCGATGAATGTATCCACTTTTTGCTATTAAAAATCTACAAGTCATCACCTTTCAAAACATATATGACACTTTAAAATTAGTCTAGCATTTCAAAATACTAGTAAACTATGTAGATAAAAACAAGGGCTCATGCCCTTCTTCAATGGCAGCCCTAACAGCAAAATTATGCATTTTGAATTCGCCGCAAAATTCAAGCCTACAATTTACAAGTAGTAAATTAAGGCAAGGAAGCTGTAAAATGGTTATCTGTGACGACTTACGTACAGGCATTTATATATTGTCAATAAAACCAAAAAGTCAGAATTTGTAACTTTTGAATTTCCCGCTAAAACTTAAAATATGGTGTTAAATCAAGATTTCGACCATTAAATCAATGAAATTACACTAAAATAATATATCATTAGAAAGGTAACAAAAAGGCAAATCTAAATAACTTGGTGTTCCAAGCATGATCGTTATTAGTTTTTAAATGGTTTTAAAAAAACAAATAAAAATTAAATATTTTAATGGATTTTGTTGAGTGATATGTCATTCAAAAGCTCTTTAAAAATAAGCAGACACCATTTTTTGTTTTTACTTGTGGCCCAAACAACACATTCAAGGGGAAATTAAAAAATTTAAACACAGTTATCTTAAAAACGTTTTTCAAAAACACTAGCTTCGTTCCGTTATTTTAATTCTACTAGTGATTACCTTTTGAATGATATATGGCTCGATGAAATTGGTCTAGTATTGCCAAATTTTCAAATTTCCGGTAAATTACGTAAATATGTAGTAAAAATATGTAGTCATGAACACAATATCAAAAATAAAACATCTCACGCCAGTCTTTTCCATTCCTCTTTATTTGGTGCGTTATAGGATAATTTAATTATGTTTTGTGGGTGGGGGGCTTAAAGGATATTTTGCGTGCCATTATTCTATCCCAACCGTGTATTTAATAGTAATGTGATTTCGTATGGGTGAAAGGATCCAAAAGAAAAATGTATGTGACATTTTCCCTAGGCTGATTACGTAATTTTAATATGATGATACGTGGTGTTTACAAATTATCTCATCATACGAGAGGTAGGTATGCAAATTAATTATATTTGCATTATGCTTAACAATAATGGAAAGACGTGCGGGTAGGTTAGTAAAGTACACACAATTTTAAAAGTGATTAATGCTTTCATAAACTTTGTATACAATAACAACTTCCTAAAACAAGAAACATAACAATAAAAAAGTATTTAAACATTTCTATGAAATTAAAGCTTTGGCCCAACTAGTTTTGAAAAAATTATAGCGGGCCAAAATACTCAGTTTGACACCATTGCTGTAAAAGATAATACTTTATGTCGCACGTGTCGTTTGCATGATACTGGTCTATATAAAAGAGCGTAGCAAAAGTTGTAGAAAATGCAACATTGAATACCCCAAAAAGCTAAAACCAAAAGCCATAAAAATACAGCTTAAGGATTCAGCTTTTTTTGAACATTTAAATTTGGATTGAGATTAGGCTTAAAGATTTTTTTTTGGGGATTTTGCTTTACAAACAATTTAGCCTAATTTAAATTTCAGATTCGGATTGAGCTTAAGCTTTCCATCTCTGATTCATTACAATATTTGTTAATGCTTTCATTAATTAGGTTTAAAAAAACCACATCTAGTTTTATTTTCAATTTCTTTATTATGTCTTTCTTATTCAGCTGAATTTGTATCTTGTGATTTTTTATTATTACCTGCATTTGCAACTAAACATACGCCTCCAGCAGCAGCACCAACTCTGTCAATAATAGAAGCTGCTTTAGTAATTTAAAAAATTAGAGCTAAAAGTGGCAAAGCTCTGCCTTTTAATATGTTTTAATAAATCTGTAATTATTGTTTAACATTGATTAGTTGATAATTTTAAATTAAAATTATTATAATTAATTTGTTTAATTTTAGCTAAAATTAGCTAAATAGAATACTTGTCGTCTATATTGAATTGAGCTTTATTTAAATTTGAAGTAACACCTCTTTGTGTTTGCAAAATCATTTCCAATAGTCTTGTATTGGCTATCTGTAAATGAAATATTACTCATTTATACTAACAAAAAAATTTAATTAGTTTTACAAATTAAAAATAGTTCACTAATAGGTACTCATATATTCAACTTGCATTTTGCTTTTATCATAGTTGTACTATTTTTATAATTACTTGTTTAATTTCTTTATTAGGTGTTTTTATTTTGCATTTTATACAAATTATAGTATTTATTTATTAACATACGTTTTTATAAATATTTCATTCTCTTCTTTAGTGATTTTATCACGTCTTACTATTATACATCTACATTCACACGTTTTAGGTGCATTTTCGTTTTCCTTAGAACATACTATACATTCAGATCTTAGACATAGTTTAGTTGCACGATTTTTTCTAAACATGTTTAATTGTTTCTTGATTTTGAAAATACAACATTTCATTAAATTTTTCTTAATTTTATAAAAAACAAACATTAAGAAATACAGTTTTTTAATGTAAACTATATCAACTTATTTGATAATACATCAACCTGAACATAATAGTTTAAATATATGGTGTTTTTGTTTTGTTAAAAACACTAATCATCATAATAAATTCATTAAAATACATTACTTTTAAAAAATCAAAGTCGTAGTCGTAGGATTCCTAGAACCTACAATGTAGAACCATAAAATTTGTAGATCTTTAAAATGTTAAAAATTATATAAATACCATTAATTTCTGACTGTTTCATACTGTTTTTAAAAACCATGAGATCGTAGTCGCAATTGAGTTCTTAGAATCGGCCATGCTAAATTAATGCAAATATTTAAAATGTGAAAAAGAGAAACAAAATGTTTAAAAACAGTTTATTTTCCAATTAACATAGCCTAAAATTATGTAACAACACCACTTTTTCAAAAATTATTTTGTACGTCGTAGGTGTGTCAGAACCTTTAATTTTTACCTACTGACGTAATGTATGACGAATTTAAGAAATTAAATGTAAACTTACCAGAAAGTTTTGACAATTATATTTTTAAAAGTGTTAATTTGCTGTGATAAATAAGTATTTTTTGGTAAAAACTCGTGGAATTTATTGCGGGTGAGGCTAAAATTAAACTACGTGATAATTATAGCTTTAATTGTCTTTACATTAATATTACTATTTTTTTATTTCTAAAGCTCTTTTATAAGTAAAAAAACCTTTTAGTTGATGAGTTATACCCTTAATATAGTTCACAATCCCAAAATACAAATAATTTGTCATAATTATTATTTAATTTCTATATTTATTTAATGTAACTAACAACAAATTAAATAAAGATTTAGCAACTGTTATACAATACTTGATAGTTTCAGTATAAATTGCATTAAAAAAAGAAACTTTGCATACGACAAGGTTCTTTTATTTGCATTTCAGAAGGTCAAAGTCCGTTGACTACTGTGTTTTCATATTTTCATACCAATATTGTTCCTTTTGTAATAAAACTCAATATTTAAATGATAACTGTCCATTTTGTTGTCTTTAAAATTACAATTGTGGAACAATAAAGTTTTTAGAATTATTAGCAATGACGTTAGAACTTTTTATTAGGTTAAAGGTGCATATAAATCAACCTAGGTGAATGATTTTAATTTGCTTTAACGGCTTTTCTCTTGTTTTATATAACTAAAACAAATTTCAATGAAACACGCTGTAATCCGCAATAGTCTTGATTTGTTGATGAATTATACATTAATAAGCTGTGTAATTATTCCCTTGACAGCTAATAGGGCAAAATTGTTCCTTGACACTCAAACTACCGTTAGTTTAAATAAATTTACGTTGCAAAAGCTTGATTTATTGTAACATACCGTTCTTTGACTTTAAAACTGTTTCAAAAAACATCAAAGCTTGGTTGTAGTAATAAATTAGCCATTACTAACATAATAGTCAAAACAAGTTTTTAGTCTAACAGGGCACATTAATAATTGCATAAAATACGCCTTTGACTGTTTTAACATCTTATAAATATATTTAAAATTGCTGAGAAAGGCAGATACTAACGCGATTTACAATATATAAATATTTATTGCAATTCAACTTTTTCACGGTCACAAAAATCTTTAAGAGTCAACTACCACATTTTATATATAAATGTGATAGTTATGATTGCAATTTAAATTTCAATGTAAACAAAAAGCACATCAGCCGCACTTTGTATAGCATTGTGTATATTTGTAGCAGAAATTAAGCCTTTAATTGTTTGTACCTATTAGATTTAATACGTTTTTCTTTTATCATAGTTTTCAACCACCATTGTTAGTATTACTATTGTTTGCTCAAATTTTAATCACTTTGTGTTTTATTTAGAATTATTTTGTTGTTGTTTTAATTAAAACATTGAAAGCATATCGAGATCTGTTTAAATTAAAAAACACTAGTAATTTTCACCATAGCACTCCAAAAACATCCAGGAGTTGTCATTTAATGTGCAGAATCTAATTCATTATGATGTAAAGATAAATCTCTGAATGATTTAGAGCAATCAGCTAATATTAAAACATTACATGTTAAATACTTTTCTATATGATCCTTGAATATTTATTCAATAAAAGCTTTACTTTAAAAATGATTTTATAGCTTTTTATCTCTTTTTTTATCTTCTTGTCGAATATTTTTATCTTTTAAAATATAATGAAAATTCTCATAACTAATATATATTGTACTAAAATTTCTTAAAAGAGTCTAGAAATGTATAAGGAATTACTTTTTTTTGTGTTATTAATTCATAAATTTTAACTAATTTATCTTTGAAATATTCTAGCAAATTTTTAAAATTCCTAATATCTCCCTTTTTCAAATTAGATGCTAACGCATTCAATGATGCAGGTAAAAATGGTAATGAATCGTTAAATGTATATGTAATTTTTGTATTAGGTATACAAACGGTTATAGAATAGTATTTTGTCTCTGTTTAAGGCTCAATTTTTAATACAAGGCATACTATTTCTGTTTTATTTGTTTATAATATCCTATGAAGTTGCCTCACAAAAAATTTAAAATCATATTTTGTTTAAATTTAAAAGAAAACTGATATATTTAATGAAGTACTAACATTTAAATTACAAGAATTATGAGCCGCACTTCCTAATTCACCAGTAATATGATAATGATCTCCTGCTTCATAATTTAATTCATCTTCAATAAAGCGTCATCACAAAAATGACACACTGTACCAAAAAATTTGTTTTTCTTCATCTTTAGATAATCTAGGTAATTTACATTTATTTAACGTTTTCTTAAATATTTCATCTAATGTATAACCTTCTTGACGAAAAGCTTTCATAAATGCAATAATTGTATTCTTTTACGTATACTTTTGAAATGTGTTTTTAATAATATTCTAACAAACAGTAGTAAACACGTAAGAACACGTCTCTAGTTCAACGTTTTTATTACATTTAGTCTTTTTTTATCTACAAAATCCAATATTTGTAATACTGACTCAAAATTAGCCTAATAGACTATTAGTACTTTTATCATATTCGTCAACTGCTATTTTTTCAATAAATTAGCTTTTTCATTGTTTTTAAGCATTAAAAGGATTGCTCTTCAACTTTTAAAATAATAATTACATGCAAAATAATGTAATTTAATTGCTTTTTTATTATGGGTTTCATAACAACATCTATTTCAAATAAAAACTTGCATCACATGTTTTGTTAGTAGACTTTCAACCAGTTTTGATAAATCTTTAATATAAACAAAATGATTTAGTTTTTTTACTATCTTTATTGGTTAATAAAAGCAAGTTAACATAAATTGCTTTCTATTCCTATGTAAACACGTATCATAAATAAAAAACTTTTCACCTTCTTAAAACAAAGATTAATTGATGAATCGTTTTGTATTCATAACTTTTGAATACTAATGGTGCTACATATACGAGTGTGGTTTCACTATCAATACTATACCCGAATTTAAACAGAGGTATATATTAACATAAGCTAAGTAGAAGCATAATTATTAAGTATAGGATAGTAGTATACTATACCTATAACTTTACAAAATAAGGCCACACTTAGTATAACAGTGTGCTAGCCTAATTAATTTAGAAAATTTGTAATAACTGAAAAATTACAATGCCTGCTCAATTACACTACATCATCGAGTATTAATAAGGCTACTTAATTACACTACATCATTGACATTGATTGGTATTAGAGACAAAATTAGATATTCAGCTTACTTCTACATCAGTGACTTATCAAGTATACATATCTAGAAACAACATGAATCATGTATTATGTTACCAGGAAATAAACCCCATACCTAGAAACTTAAGAAGTATGTATGTATGTATGTTGGAAGTATCGTACTTGCAGGCTCTAAGCCTATGTACACTTCGTAACAATTTACTTTCCCGCCTAATCTTCAGAGGTACACTATACAGACAAGTCTGAGTGTACTCTTTGAGTTTTTGCGGTGTGAATTATACTTAACTTTTACTTGGGAAGTTAAACCTATTGATTTCAGACTATCTTAAATGTCGCGCTCTTTGAGATCCTTGGTTTTAGCTCCTGATTAAGGAGACAGTTTTACTGATTATTTACCCAGGCCATGGTGCTCAGAGTATCCTCATTTTCTATGGTGTATCACGTCATAGCCAAAGCGGACTCTATGTCACCTCTACACCTGCCTAATAACTATAAGACTGCTTTCTATGAGACGACCTTCGACAGTGCTATATCGAGTTGAGGAAGAGAGGATATAAAATTATCGGACAGAGTCTAGTGACGTGCCACGAGTTGAGTTGGTATATCTACCCTATTAAGATACAGCTCTGTCTCGGTCAGAGTGCTCACATACAGGAGTACATGCCTCTGCTCACAGAAGACCGTGCTCCCTCATCATGTAGCCACTTTTTACTTCTCTGTCTATCCCACACTATACTCTCTATTTCCTCGCTTCCCAGCACATAAAAAGAGCCAGCAGAAAACAGTCTCGTGAAGACAAGTGGATTAGAAGTAACTTAAGAAGTAATACAGATTTAACACGGGAACGCTCCCTAGCGGTACTTAAATATTTCCTTAAATATAAGGCTAGAGGCACTTAAAGGGATAGAGTTCCCTCTGGACCTGTAGGATTAGAGCTATACTCACACCCCGAAGAGGTTTTTACATCAGCACTTACAGATATCAGTTTACAAAATACTGAAGCCACTCCTAAAGTCAATTGTCGACGCGTGTCATCAGTCTCCACAGTAACAGAAATACATAGGGACAACAGACTAGCTAAAAGAAAATTCCTCAAAGTGGGTAAAGAGGTTTCTAATTGATTTCAAATTAATTTGAAATTGTACCATATTTAGGACAATTAAAGAAACATCAGATTTGTGAAGCATTTACATTACAGACACCTTGTAATACTCATCAACCCACATACGGCTATACCTACTTGTATTATAGGTCAACATTTTTGGACCAAGTTTCTGACCTAAACGTATCTTCATTAATGCAAATTTTAAATTCTGTTGAAGCTGCTTCAAATTCATTAGTCCATCCAGCAGACAGATCGCAATTATCTACAGCTCACACATCACAACAAAAGGAAACTACTACAGAGGAAACTGTATCTCTCTCAACTGTAAGTAAATACACAGTTCCAGAGATATCCCCTTCAAGGGGCAACGACGAGTATATACTACTCCCACAGCAGAGGAGACATTTCAATTAGCTGATAACACAACATTAGTTAGTGAAGCTGAAACTTAAAACTCAACTTAGGATCCTACTGAATCATCAAACGACAATAATTCAGACAAGGACAAGGAAGTCATCAATCAAAATTCCAGAGGCTCTTGACAGAGAAGCGAGTCTGGAAATCCTGAGAACGAGGTAGACTTTCACCCTTCACCAACACCGAGTGAACAGGGAGAAGAACCAATACCACCACAACCTCCCCCCCCCAGTACCTCCAGCGGGCGGAAGCGGAGGAGGCGGCGGCCTTCCAATCAACATGGCGCAATTACATGTCAAAGGCATAATGCGCTATTAGATGGAGTTCGCACCATACAGATAAAGGTGGATCCACACAACAATTTTGTTACAAATTATTAACATAATACAACAACACTAACTGAACCAATACTACTTACTACAATTAAAGCAGACATCTATAATCAAGATTTGACACGCTTGACTCCTGAAATAGCTGCCCAACGTTTAAGTTGTTATCAACATCATGTGAATACACTTTAAACTACTGAAGCCGCACCAGGCACACTACTTACTGATGCATTGAGAACTCAAGACAATTTGAATCAAGCTTACAACAATGCACGAATTCAGTTAAGTATCATCATTCAATCAATAGCAGTTGTAAGAACTGCGACACAAATGAAAACTCCAAAATTGAGCCTACCAACTATTAACAGTAATTACCGTCTGTGGCCTACATTTAAATCTTAATTTACATCTCTAGTCATCAACCCAACACAGTATGCTCCAGTCGACAAACTCCGACTATTACGAGATGCTCTCAAGGACAGCCAGTATATAGTAAACATAGACGATTTGGAAATTTCAAATGAAAATTGGCCAATAGCCTGGCGGAGACTTACAAAACGGTACTACAGCCCGAGACAGTCTGCTCCTGCATCACTCAAACTTATGGTGAAAAGAAAACCTATGAAAAGGCCATTAGACAACGGAATTTTCTGTTTGATTAATACAGTAAGAACTGTTCAAGCTCAACTTTTTCAGCTTGAACTAGGCACTGTAACACTCGATGAAATATTATTCACATATTTCATCTTATCACAATTGGACTCGCAGACACTTGCAGACTTCAACGCATCATTATCCAATAAGAAGAATCCACACTTGGATTTCACTATTGAAAAATTGGAAGCAATGGCAAAACATATTGCTACCTCGAAAGAGATGCATGAAAGTAGTCCAATATCTAAACCCACATCATCCAATTCACACAAGAATACTTATGAAAAAAGAGAATTAATCAACAACATTGTATCAAGTGATTCATCTGCAAATTCAGCAACCAGTCACAACTCAGCATCAAGTCAATATTCGACCAGGGTTCAAAAAAAGAAACATAAAGCTTCAAGCCAAAAACGAGATGACAATTCTAAACAAAATAGAAGAGTATCTCCAGAGCCCCAAGCTGAAACTTTAAAATTGAGTGAATTTGTATACACTTGTAAATTGTGTGACGGCAAAGGACATTTGTTGTGAGACTATTACGCTTAAGTAATAAAAGTTATTGGAAAAGTTGGACAGTACACAGTTAAATATTGGCAAATTAAAGGGTTTAGGGTTAGCGTATTTTTTAAAATATTATTTTTTGAATTTAGCTTTTATTGAACGAATGTTATTTAAAAACGACAAAATAACTAAATTTAAATACTTTGAAATATAATCACTTATTTCTTTATTTAAGCAAATTTAATTATTCTCAGAACTTGATTAGATATATAAATTGCGTTAACTTCTGTAAACAAGACTAAACCTTAGTAAAAGTACAACCATAGTAAGAAGTCTTTAAAGACCGAAACTATAGAGACTCAGGGTAAAACTTATTAGGGTTAGCAGACTCAGAGTTTTAGAAAGCAAAGTTTCTGAAAATTGTATAAAAAGGAATATTATTTGACTTAATACAATCACAAGAATTATTTCAACGAAGAAATAATATACCATATGACATGGAACATTTAATTACCGACCCTATAAATGGTTTACAAACCAACAGTACGTTAAAACTTCTATTTTATGACTTCAACGACACCGACAGGGAAGAAATATCGTCCAATATCGCAACAGAGATACTAAAAGGATGTTATTCACAACAACTAGCGGAATTTATAGTTTTGAAACAATGTACGATGAAGAAACTAAATGAAGTGAAGAGGAAAATAGAAGAGCATACGTTAATTATAGCCGAATACAATTCAGAAGATAAAGACGAACTAGCCTTTATACGACATCAATGGGTTGAGCCCGCAAATATTGAGAAGGCTAATCTTCTTCGAGTCTTAGAGTCCTTAGAAAAACAACGACAACAACTAAGGCAACATCCTAATCGCCACGTACTCGTACCAATGCAGCCAAACGAAGTTGCTGTAGATGACCGAGATACAATTTCCAATCGTGTTCCAGAAACAATTCATGAAATTCTTGTAATTACTGTTAGTTCCAAGATGGTTAAAGCTTGTGATCAAATCTGTACTCATGCTACTATTGACAACTCATCGAATGCTTCTAAATCAGCGACAACATTAAAAACGACGAATGCTAACGAAGAGGTTTTAAAAGCTTACAAAGCAGGGGAAATTTTACGACAAGAACACGAGGACAAACTTAACGAAAGAGAAGTTAAACGTCAACAACGATTAAGAGAACTAGACGCAGAAGAAGAAAGTTTGAAGACTATACAACAGTCCTTGCTTATTAAACTTCAACGTTCTACTCTCACAACCGACATTAAACTAAGTACCAGTGCAACAGAAGACGCCAACAATGCTGAACCAGTCACTGTTATAAATTCCGTTGCTATGAATTCATACAAGGTACAAACAGAGTCATGTTCCACCCAAAGTGTCCAAGGTTTAAGTATACTAAACGACATGAGTCAACGAGAAGATTTTGAGGTTAAGAAATCTTTTGAGGTGAAGAACAACTACGACGACATAAAACCTATCCACAAAAAACAAAAATCCGTACAACTTGACAAGGCTAAAGTTCAAATTACACGCCAAACCAAGGCTGTAATTCTTAACGAATTACATCCGAAGGTGGATGTGGAAACTTATAAATTTGTCAACTTCAAGTCTGGCAAGCCTAATGAGAATACAGATTTATCGGAAACTGTCAATGGTCTTAGAGATAAGGAATATGGTCCACCTATAAACAACGAATATGGTCAACCAACAATCAAAGAATATGGTCAACCTACAAACGAAGAATATGGGCAACCTTTAGTTTCTACGGACGACAATCTCAATAAATCTGACAGCAAAAGTCTAAACAATCGTAAACTTGCTGCAATCAAAACATCTGACAAACGAAAGTACAAACTGACTTGTAACTTGAGTGCAATTCAGAATGTTAACGCTACAGTCAAACATAAATCAAACAAAACGAAAAATGAGAACAACGATGCTCAAAGTATTAAACCATCTACTCTTCAATACATCGAAGGTTTGACAACCCTACTTCAAACACGAACAACGAAATCTTACTCAACGCAAGCAACCAGACAATTTAAAACGAACAGACGCAAAAAAGCACAGCTATTTCGTGGTATGCGAGTTAAGATCAAAAGTTCAAGATTTAGTCAAGGTCAAGTAGGCCGCCTCTGGAAATACCGAAACAAATTTACTTATCGCCATCACCGATCACTTATCGATTTTATTAGATGATGATGGAACATCATCGGGGTGAAGTATGTTACAGATCGCCATGGCTCTTTTCTACGACTATTTCTGACTGTTTGGAAACGAATACGAAGAACTAATATTATTTTATAAACAATAAAACTAATCATTTTAATAATAATTTAATAACAAATCTCTTCAACATTTATAGCCAATAGACTGAACAGTGCTAATTCACACTGTATGAATTAGCTGAACAGTGACCACTGTCACTGTTTAGATTACTAAATTGTCATAAAATTAAGAAGCAACTGTTAATGTAATTTTAATTTTGTGGCGCTGAGGCGCTTTCCAAGTATGCGCTTTCTTGTAAGAATAACCCCATTTTCTCATTTATGTATAAACTCAGAATAAAGTACTTTATTTCCTGCAATAATTAGAAAAAAATAGGAAGGAAAACAGAAAAGGTCAAGGAATGCAAAAAAACAAAAATCTAGGTAGTATCGGTTTTAATTAAATAGTTTCAACGTGGACCGACATATTATTACAAAACTTGCCACGGTAACAGCATATAGTGCCAGTCATTAAATAGTTATCCGTGCCAAACAGTGGCGACAACCATCGGCGCCGCACATTGTGCACATTGTGTGGGCACAACTACTTGGATGCCCAACAATGCTAAAGTTCACATTACAACAAAGAAAAAATTGGATTCAAGAAACAAGGCGATGCTACAACTGTCTCGGAGATCATTTAAGCAATAATTGTACTTCTCCACGGACTTGTATCGTTTGCAAAAGTAGACATCACACAATTCTGCATTCTTATAACGCATCAGAGACAGATAACTCTGAACACACTAACAATTAAGCATATCGACCGCAGATTCAGCACACTTAAGCACATAACACATATAGCGTTCTTTCTACAGCTGAAGTTGACATTCTTCACAATGAAACAAGAACAACAGCCCGTGTTTTACTGAATACAAGTGCTAGCAGTAACTTTATTACGAGAAGGCTTATGACTTATCTGAAGTTATCAATCATCTCATCTAATCAGAAGTTTATCGTCGCTGAAGGCAAAAATCTTCCATGCCATGGCAAGACAACACTTCAAATACAATCCAACTACGACCACAGTCACACAATGGATGTCACAGTATACATTCTGGACAGGATCACAACACAAATTTCTTTCAGACCGATAAAATCACAACAATAGGTACACTTAAAAGGAGCGCATTGGAAATTGTAGTCATGGGAAGTACCAAGGAAACTCAACGACATTCAGGTCAACTGCATGTAGCTACATTTGAACCTGAATCCTTTGACAAGGACAAATTCTGGATATTAGATGCAAAATAACTATATGAAAAACCTCTGATTACTGATGAGACAAAGGAACTGAATACTGTTCTACTCATCTCACCAGAACATGCAACATCTTTATTGGATCAATTTAGCTGCATTTCATCCTGGAAAACAGCAGTCCGAGTCACAGCACTATTGTTACGGATTTGGACCAACAGCAGTTTTAAAAGCGCTGCAGCCACGCTTCTGTCACCCCAGGACCTCAACATAGCACAAAATACACTCGTATTATGGATTCAGAATCACAGGTACACATCAGAGATTGCTGACGTTAGCAACAAGATTCCACTTACTGATAGGCGTTTTAGGATATTGTGCTTATTTGTAAACCCCCAAGGGATTCTACGTGTGGGAGGAAGGCTTAAAAACTCCAATCTACCGTTTGCAACTAAGCATCCGGCTATCATTCCTGGAAATCACCCATTGATTCGAGCAATGATTCTACATCATCATTACCGTCTCGCATATGCCAGTAAACAAATTGTCCATACTCATATCCGCCAACAATATTGAATACCCAACGCTACTAAACACATCAAATCAGTATTGGACAAATGCCTTCCATGCGCTTAATATCGAGCCATCGTAGCAACTCAACTGATTAATCAAATCCCATCTGTTCAAGTCACTGAAGGTGACCATTTCTACACACTGAAGTGAACTTAGCAGGCCCATATCTATTGAAGACTCAGATCGGAAGAGGCGCAGCCAGATAATAAGTCTAGATCGCACTTTTTACGTGCTACACTTTTCAAGCAGTACACTTAGAATTAGTGTCTGACATGTCACATGAGAAGTTGCTACTAGCATTACGAAATTTCATCTCCAGACGAGGTCGACCAGCAGTCATGTACAACAATAATAGTACAAACTCAGTTGAAACAGACAACGCACTTATTAATAACTCAATCACACTGCAGGCCAATCAAGAACTCGCTGAAAAAATGCTACCAGACATTTCTCTGGAAACAATTGAGTGTAAATTTAATCCACTCAAAGCCCCACATATGGATGGAGTCTGGTAATTAATAGTCAAGTTGATCAAGTAATATCTTCATAAGATATTAACTCATGATGATTATACTTGGGAAGAATTCTCAACTATAATAATATTCATTGAAGCCATGATTAACTCCAGAACTTATTCTCGAGCATCAAATGATCCTACAGATTTGGAAATCTTCACACCAGCGCATTTCCTAATAGCAACTCAATTAACTACCATCCCTGAACCTGACCTTAGTCACATAAAACTGAACATATTGGACCGATTTCAACTAATTCAGAGCAGAAACCAGGAACTTTGGAGGCACTGGAAGGACGAATTCATCACTTCTCTTCAACGCAGTTCAAAATGGAACAATCCGTCGGACAACCTAAAGTCAGGGGACATGGTCATCATTCTTGAAATTAATTGACTCCAATGGAATGGAAAATTAGGAGAATCAAAGGCATCAAACAAGAAAGAATGGACTTATGCAAGTAATTACTCTATAAGCTGAAGACGAATACAAGCAAGTCAAGGGGAAATTACAGCAAACAGTAAAAGAATTACCACGTCCTATTTCTAAAGTAGTTAAGTTACCTATAGAAGAAGAAGAGCGCCAAAAGGAAAACCCTCCTGACACACAGCTGTCTCAGTAAACATTTTCATTTTCTCAGCAATGAAAAAACAAAGTCATCACTTCACGAAGTTCTATCAGACAGATTCTGGATTTCATTTTCTCCTAACTACTGAACTTGGATTTTTCAATTGGATTTCAAGTGGACTGAAATTCACACTGCACCATAGCATTCACTTTCTCACTTGTTTAGCAACATTAGAGCCATAACTAGGAAATGGTCTAACTAATGTTACACCTGCATCTTAACCACGTCTTAACAGCATTTCTGTTACTCTTGCATTCTAATTATAAAAATATTTATTAATTGTTGATGTTTTGTTGATTTTTGTGCAGTCCATCAACGTGTGGGAGAATGAAGGGCGATATACTTATGCCGCACTGCTATATACGTATACCGCATTCGTATAGCAAAATGTTACTTATTATACACTCACTATTTACACTGTATAATGTAATACACAAACCTTACATTTAATTTAATGCCACACTTTTCTCATAACAAATATCTCTTTATATTATGTCATACTTTCCTTATGACAAATATTCTCGGACTTCAGACGGAAACATTGGAAAAAAATTCTATTATTTCACACTGCCACTATCATACGTGGACATTCTATCCAACGTGGACATGGAGATGAGTGACCTCAATACTATATTGAATTTACTTCCTCCACACCCTAAATTCTAAGAATATTGCATTGACTTTGCTTGTCTTCTTTTCATCACACAACAAATAATATAATATTCCCTTTTCCTCCTAAATTCTATTCACTCACAGAATGTATTGGCGAATAATATATTATGTCGAACTCAGAATAAAACGATAGCAAATCCATCTCTATCTCTGCTCTTGTCAACACATACAAGAGCTACAGCACTAAAAACCCAGCCTTTTCAAACTTTTATTTATTACAGCATAAAAGTCTACACATTAGTCGATCTATTTTAAACATTTACTTATCCTATATATCGTGACACTATCTTCAGCGTATTTTACTTCAATGAAAGTAAGATATCAATTTATGACCATTGCAATATTTTTTACTACCTATTCACATAATTTATTACATTGTTGAAATATTGGTCTGATTTGAACGAATTACAGCTTATTTTGAAGCTCTTAAAAAAAGAAACATTTAGGGTTTCATTTTTCACTTTGGGCCCATACAACACTTTTCAGAGGGAATTTTCAAAAATTCGCCCAAATTTTTGAAAAAAAAACTGTTTTTTTCTGAAACTGTTAAAATATCTCGCTGAACTCGAATGCAGCTTTATTCTGCTAATCATTGCTGTTCGAATGACGTATTATTTGAACCCATTTTCAGTGACTAACCGGTCTAAAATCCGAATTTTCAGTTTCGACAAAGTTGTGGTGGGAACTTCAAATTG
>JAQFZE010001304.1:0-18608 GCA_034695245.1 Dicyrtomina saundersi | reverse complement strand
TTTTTATGACATAGCTCATTTTGATTGTAGCTTAAATTGGATATGGGTCATTTTGGTTCTTCACAGACGATATGGTTCGATATTAACTGCAACTCTTTCTGAGTTGCAGAAACTGCCGTAAACTTTTAGCCATAATAAATAAGATTCCTTTAGAACTTACTCTTCCATCACTTTGGCTACGTATGGTAAAGTCATCTCAAGGGAATGCTCATCTTCATCCACATTTACACTCATTCGCTCAAAGGCACCCGTGGCATCTAGCTCAGAGTACACTTGTTGGTCAATTGCTAAGTCATAGAACGGTGTTTGATACTTCCCTACCGAAGAGATTGCACAACCCCCCAGCCTTACATGATGAGATGGTCCCAGAATAAAGACTCGCTGAACAACACTTGGACTTATCTGGGGAGGAAATACATACGAAATAAATTCAAAATATTATTATGCTCTACAGATAATTTGAACTTTAAATACAAAATACTTTTAATACAATTGCACTTGCAAATATCCCACAAAAACGAATAATTAAGTATGTGAAAATATATTTTCAAAATTCTACATTATCACTGCAATTTAAAAGAAAACGTAATTACATTACAGTGTCTTTAAATTACATATCAGTACCTGCCGATAAGCATGGGCAGCGCACTCCCCGCAGTACACATAACCAGCATGTCTATAAATCAATAAAAATAAAATATGCAATTAATTGCAAGCAATTTAATTTAGATTTTTTGAAAAAGTAAATGAAAATCTTCAGAACATTTTGAAGCAAAACAAATGTACGGAACAATAAATGTTAATCTTAAGAAACTCACGGAACAATTACAGCTCGTGCGGGCCCATGAATTAATTGAGAACTGCTCAGCCATCCATCTAGCTGCTTACCAAGTTCCTTAGCTAAACAAACATACGGAAAAGTAAAATAAAAAATATATGATGCACTAAATAATTATTATTGTAGTGTATTATTACTCATCATGTTTTCACACGGCGATATCTTTATACTAGTGAATTATTGTAAGTACTTAAAAGAAATGTCGTCTACCTGAGCCAGAATACCAACTTCCAGCATGAGAAGCTTTTCGTATATTGTTCGACATGATATTTGTATTTCTTCGCAAAGCTGCTCCTGAGATCGAGATTATATTCTTATATACTAAAAAAACGAAAACCATTAAATGAAATGAATAATATTAATTTCACCAGTAAGTAACTAATCTACTATAGTTTATTTTATTTATGACACGTCTGTATTCCGTGTACAGTATTTGAATATCATTAAGGGTTTCATAACAATTGTAACAATTCTAATTTTTAGTTTATTTTTGTGGTCTTCTAACCTCTTTTCTGCGCCTTCTGCTGTCTGTGCTGAGTTCAGGTTTGAAGTAGACCTGTCAATCAATTAACAAACAATCAATACGATGAATGAGGTTCTTTGTTCTTTACTTTTTCAATTTCGTCAAATGCAAATAATAATTATGGATGAAATATTTTGAATTTACAAACTTTATTAAAAGCAAACGTAAGCAACCAACAACGATCGACCGTTGAATAATAAACTATAAAATCAAACAATTAAATAAATACAAATTATTACCTTTTTTGTCTTGTCTCTTCTTGAGTTGTCAGTAGTGCGTCTGATGAACTAGATGAGATTTCAATGGTGAATGGTGAGCAAAGAAGGGCTTACTAGTTTGCAGTTGCCAAAAAGAAAGAAATAATTAATATAGCAACTACTATATAATACTCATTGACATTGACTGAGACAAATGACGAGAGACAGCGCACTAAGAAAAGACGAGAGTGACAGCTATAGAGTCTTTCTTTTATTCCGACTCAAATGTTAAATAATGCGTTTTTTAAGTTAAAAATTTAACTGTTAAGCTGGGCGAGCAAAAAAGGTTGTTTTCTGAATTTAGACACACAAAAATAGCTCAAAATACTTTAATCATCAATATTAATATCAATACTTAAGTATGTTCAATATTAATTGGACAGTTGAAAAAATAAGTAAAAGTAAAGTAAATATCGAACCACCCGCACCCTCCATCACCTATACACACACACTGCCTATGCCCTATACCAACACCAACAATCTTAAAACAACAAACAATGAACAATAATAGAAATTGTTTACATTCAATTTTTTTGTAAGTTTGAAGCTGAAGCTAAAATTGAAAGTGATCAATATAGGGAGTGAGTAATGTGTCAGGTTTTAATATACTCAAATATAGTTTATAGTAATAACTACAGCATAACCAAACGATAATACAAAATGTACTAAATTATGTGAATAGGTAGTAACAAGACCACAAAGAAATAAAATTCAGAATGCAACTTAAACTGACGGATACTGACAGCTGATGACGATGACTGTAAAAAGAAAACGAAGAGACTCACTATCAACTATTGGACACTGAACTGAAGACTTTGAACTTTGAAGCATCAGCAAAAAGAACTGCTTGCATACGCAATCCTAATTTTGTTAATATATAATAGGAATAAATAGCAGAATTTCTAACATCAAAATACAATTGAAAATATACAGCGGATCAGATGTTCCAAATGGACATAAAACTAATAGAATATGAGCATGGCTTATCAAAGAACACCCAAATTAAAGTCAAAGTACTGCTATGTTCAATGTCTCCTTCGGTTATTGTTCTACTTAGATATTGTCTACTTAATACAGACAGAAATCTGACTGCTCACTCACTGTAACGATAGTTTTTGCCCTTCATTCAGATCAAGAATTCAGAATGTAGGTAACCCAAAATTGATTAATTACCTTATTTCCAGTTAAAAGTATTCAGAGTAATTCAGAGCCGCAGATTCGAAATTTAAATTAAGAGATTTAAGTATAATTAAAAGACTAGTAAAACGACGACAACAAATTGGTCAGGTGAAGTCTGAAATTCTGAATCTGAAAGTTGATGTTGTTGATGGTGTTGCTGAAGTTGAAAGTGTTGATTTGTTGATGCTCTTATTAGTGGCTAATGTACCGGATGATTAATTAACTTTATACACTTGAGGGCGTGGCTTATCCTTACAAGAAGCTATCGTCCCGCCCACAAAGTCTCAAAAATATTGGGATCCCCGTTCCTCTTCTTCGTACATGGGACATGGAGTTGCTGGGTGGCTTCTGGCTCATTTCTAAACTGGGGAGCATCCACAAACTACGTTGTGGAAAAAAATTGAATAATTTGAACCATCCCCGCTTATATGTACAAGGAACTAAATGGTATGTTTCACTTCCCTTTAAATTGACATCTGCTCCTCCCACTATTCTACGCGTCATTTTTAGATTGTTTTTTTACGGCTGAGACCGACTTATACTACTTACTTAATAGTGAGATGTGGAAGCTTGCAAAAATGACTCCGCATTGTCAAACATAGGAAATGTTGAACAACCCCTACCCCACCCCCTCTTTATTTTGGTATGTACGCCAATGTAAAACGGTTGGGAGCTAGGCAGGCTCAGCAGACAAGATAATTTATGCAGGCTCTCTGTGGTCGGAAGCTTGATAGGGTTGGGCAGCGTGGTTGGTGGATTTGAATTTTTTAAGAATGGCGCGACGAGACGGAAGGAGGAATCCTCAGAGACAACGTGTCCCAAGGAACTTCTCTTTCCACTTCGCCTTCGCCTTCCCACAGTACGAGGATTGTAGGCATTATCCACAAATGACGTCATGGACTCCAGCGGGAAAGGGTTCCATCCTTTTAAATGAGGGTGCGGGTGGGATGACTGATGACAAACTAATAAAATTCCTGTCGTTGAACAGATTAGATGGGGGAGGGTCAGATAATCCAATACGTAGTTTATGGACAGCCCCTACTGCAGCAGAAACGAAGATCTGCAGAAGTAGGAGGCAGAAGTGTTGTTGAGCTATATGGTGCATTGTAAAACACTCTGAATCTCAAAACACAGGGTTTCTGTCTATCTCCCTGCAGTCGGCAGATTTCGAGTCTTGGAGATCGAGATTTCAGGCCCTTTTTTCACCTTTTCCTGTTCAATCAAAGCATACCTCAAAATCTCTTCAAATATCAGCAGATCAGATCATCAGGAACAGAATCAGGAGAATCCTAATAATAAAGATTCCGCTCCTACCAGTCAGCACTCCAAAAATATTAACTACATACGAAGACTACGGTTGAGCCCTCTTTTACACTTACTTTACTAAATAGTGGTACGAAAATATTATATGTATTATAAACTTCATATTTAATTGTACACAGATCTACAATCCAGAAATCCAGGTTAATTAAGATAGCAGTCAGTTAGCTATATATGACTAGAAACTAGAAGTCTGTCTACCTTTTACGGCGTACTGACTGACGGTGTTGAAGACTCTTCAGTCAACACTACTACATTGAGCAGGAGTTAAATTATCTGTGTCTGTAGTGCTAGCAATTATTTTGTATATTAATTTCCTATTTCCTCTGTCTCACTCTGACTGAAAAGAAAAAAGAGACTTCTGCAGTAAAACAAATTATCAATTATAGTGCTAATTGGCAATGTGGCAAATAGTAACAGTTGAGAGACTTGAAACAGACCCATAATCTTTTACCATTATCTATCATTTTTATTTCTGCTCTGTCTGTTATTATTATTTCCTTACTCAGTATTTCATATATTTTATCAAATTATTTTATCCTGACGTCGCGTCGCGTTCGCGTCTGTCCCTCCAATTTAAAACTGACTTAAATGAAATCAGTTTTATTTATCATTTATTATTCCATACTCCATACTCAGCATTCTCAAAAACATTCTGATCTGACTTACGATTAGCAGTTGCAGTTCGCAGTCCGTCAACCGTCATTTGTGAACGTGGTCAGGACCAGGAACCAGGCAGGACACAGGAGACCGTAGAATATTAGTTAGACAAGTTCGACACTTCACATATTCACAGTTCCAGCACTACGGACTACGGCTAAGACCAGTGGAAACGGTCACGGACGGATAGCGATAGCGGATAGAAAGGATAATCAAAGTTATACAAAAAGAATATAGTTCATAATTAATCTAGATTTATAGAGTGACTACAAGCGTAGAGTGTTGAGTGTAGAGAAGCAAGTAAGCAAAAGAATAGATCTGAAAGTCTTGAAAGTCAAAAGTGTAGTTTTGGTAGTAGTTGATAGTAGTTTTATTAGTAGTGTTCAGTTTGCGTTAGTGTAGTGACAATTAGCAATTAATAAAAGTAATTAATTTCATCCAACTTTATTGACTGTTGTAGGAAAATCAATAATATCAAAATCATCATGGATTTTGGGAAAATGTTTTCCCTTAAATCATCACATCAACTAATGAAGATCTCCCTTTTTCTATTTTACCTGGTAAGTTTTAAGTTAGAATTTATTAGTGTCAATTGTGAAACTGTGAGAGCTAATATGTACGTATGATTTTTGTTATCGTTATCATCAGTGTGGAATCTGTCATTGCGGACTGTACACTGTCACTGTCTGTAACTCACACACATGTATTATAAATTCTATAGTCATTAATGATTAATTGTTAAATGTCATTACGGGAGTGTGTACGGATCGGCTTAGATTCGCACCCCACTTCACTTCCAGATTTGCAAGTGTGTGCTCTATCGGGTCCACACATTTCCACTCCTAATCCACTTGACCTGACAAAAAGCTAATAGTAAATCAGTCATCAGCTCCTATACGTAATTGAGTATTGAATGCGTACTAATATAATATGGAATTATTTATACGAGCAGTGATTGGTTCTGTCATCTAATCTCTTTCTGAGTATAAACTGTTTAAATTATTTAATTCATGATTTTTGTTTAATATTTAATGTTTACAAATCACAAACGGTTGGAGTACTATATGCTATTGGTTTGTTCATAATTGGAGGCTGGAAACATTAAAGCGCAGAGAACGTACGTGCATGTGCCTTTCTGTCATGTGCGATGTGGATGCTTTTTTAATTAGACGAGCTTTGAAATGTGGAATGTTCATTATGATTTCTTGAGCGCTAATAATTGATTAAAAGAATAGTTTCAACTTACGTATTTACATTTTTTTAGTGTGAGATCTGCTGAGATTTTCAATTTTAATGCCATGTTGAAGTTATTGGCTAAAGGATGTAGCCGGAGCCGGATGCAAATGTCATGCAGCATTACTGACCATGCACAATTAATAATTGCTGAGTATGTACATCGAGTTATTTGCAAATAATTATGCCCACTGCCGATAAATGGAATTTACGCTTCATACTGATGTGTGATGGTAGTATTAAAAATGCTTTAAGCTAAGTACATATTGTGAGAATTTTGATACCTTGGTCAAAGGTCAATGGCTTAAACGCGCACTTAATTTGTTAAGGATCATTGTCATTAATTTACGTGCGTAATTTTGTGTGAATTTCAATTCGATTATTGTTTTTAAATTTTTCTAGATTCTGATCTCGTTTCACAACCCCACGGACAGTGGAGCTGTGGAAATAGAAACTAATAATTTTGATTCCTTATTGGGTAAGTTGATTGAATTTTTATAATTAGGACATGTATTTGGATTTCAATACATTGTTTTCCAAGATTTATACCAGTAGTCAGTGAGCGGTTTTATGTGCTAAAACAACATAATTTATTCATTTTGTGTCGATTTTTAATAGATTATATTAAAAAAAACAATTGGAATAGAATAATTGGAATGAAATGGCTTAAATTTTATTACTATATATTTCTACTTTGTACTTGTACAGTAATACTATTTTATCCTTTTTTTATTGTTTGCGTAGACCATTCCATTATCTTGACGTTCTAAAATAATTTAAAGTCTAGTAAAGAGTAAAGTGTGTCTCGTATTAAAGCCAAGTAGTTGTTCAGTTTATAGCTCGACATGCATCAAACTTGATGACAGTTAATATAATTTATGACTTAATTGTTCTCTGTTTGTTTTGTATTTAGTTGAGTCTGCGTGTTTGCGATGAGGAGGATGAATTCTACTATATTTACATTTGATTAATTGGATTGATTACACAATTGTTTTTACAGCCTCGACAGAATTAGTATTTGTTAATTTCTATGCGGACTGGTGCCGATTTAGCAATTTACTTGCTCCTATATTTGATGAAGCCGCGGACAAAATCAACAAGGAAGTGGGGGATGCGAGTAAAGTTGTGCTTGGGAGGGTCGACTGCGACAAGCACAGTAAGTCCTTTTTGCTAATCACTAATCTACTACTAATCTAATCCAGGATCATACATTTTTATTATCAAATTTTTTAATGGATTGTTTGTGTACATTTCGAACATAAGTACCTACCTATAATTTATATATGTATACCGTCTGCGTATGCTAGTACATCTAATTAGCGTACATTATTTAATTAGTATTGCCAGGAAGGAATAATAAAAGAATCAAATTGTTTTATGTTTACGTGTTACTTTTTTCCACTTCCAGGTACGATCGCTTCCCGGTACAAAGTCTCAAAATATCCTACTTTAAAACTTATACGCAATGGTATTCCTCTCAAGAAAGAATATCGGGGCCAGCGGTCACCTGACGCGTTTCTTGAATATATTAAAAAGCAATTAGAGAGTCCCATTCAAGAATTTAAAGATTTAAATGACATCTTAAAGATCGATGTGAGTTTTATAAACACTAATTCGTTGGACTGAATCTTCAATGCATGTCTTAATGTGCTGATTCTTTTAGCCCCTACCTACATTCCAACTTCTAACCCCAACAACATTCTATTGGTTTTGCTTGTTGTTGACATTACTATGGGATTTTTTTTAGGAGAAAAAGCGGGTTTTCATCGGATATATGACGTCAAATACTAGCAAAGGATATGAAACTTTCCGACGTGTTGCAAGTAATTTGAAAGAAGATTGTTCCTTTTATGCGGGTTACGGGTAAGTGAAGTGTGTATTATCAATATGTGTATTAGCTATGACTGAGATGAGTCCTGCCGAGCAAATCTAAATTTCAAAATTGTTTGAAATGTATAAAAAAAATTGTATGTAAATCAAATTATCAAGTAGAAGTACTTAATGATTTTGAAAAATCAATTCCTAATATTAGGGAAGCATCCAGACAAATGCACCCTCCGGATCATGACATTATCGCCTTCCGACCAGATAAAAGTCGCTCTGTGGATCAAGATGAGACCTTTACTGGGAATATTGAAAACTTTGATGAATTGCTCGCTTGGACCCAAGCCAAATGTGTGGCTCTCGTTCGTGAAATCACTTTTGAGAATGCCGAAGAACTTACTGAAGAAGGACTTCCCTTCTTGATCCTCTTCCATCATCCCGACGATGCTGACAGTGTGAAAGAATTTAACAATCTCGTTCAAACTGAACTTCTAGAAGATCGACGTAAGTTGATTTATAATATTTAATGTTCTGAAAATATCCCGTCTTCTTCTGTATGCTTAGTATCCTGTTGCAGCGGGTGCCGTGGGTCAGTATGACAATTTTTGTAATGCTACAGTATGTGCTATTTTCCCCGTATTTTTTTGAGTCCGGTATTAAAACTTGTGATAGCAGCCCGGAACATGATAATTTTATAATATTGTATATAAATGTAAAATATGAATTTAATTAGAACTACTCAAAACTATATTAATGCTTAATTTTATTGCCTTTGCAGAAAGTGTCAATTTTCTCACAGCTGACGGACTGAAATTTGCTCATCCACTTCATCACTTAGGGAAATCTGAGAAAGATCTTCCTCTCATTGCCATTGATAGTTTCCGGCACATGTACTTGTTCTCAGATGCCAAACAAATGAAAGTCCCGGGGAAGGTAAAACAGTTCATCTCTAATTTACAAACGGGGAAGCTTCATCGGGAGTATCATTATGGGCCGGATCCCTCAGAGCCCCAAAATCAAGAAGTGGTCTCGCAACAACAGCAATTACCCACGAATCCACCAGAATCCACATTTAAAAAATTGGCACCCTCTGAAAATCGATACTCGTTCGCCTCACGTGATGAACTTTGAGCTTCCTCCTAAAAAAAATATATAAGTAAATACTAAAAAAAAAACTAAGTGGACTAGATAATTACGTCAAAATTCACACAATTATTATCATGAACCATTGCACTTACACTTCAATTCTAATATTCCTGTATAATAATTAACTCTCTCATCGTCACGTCAGTAGTAGTTCCCAACACATCATCCTTGTCAAGTTCAAGGTGACGGTCTTCGTCTTATCACAGTAGTAGAGGCAATGTGCTATCTCAATTTATTTTACAAAAATTCAAAAATATGATGATAGCTTTAATCTTTATTCAAAAAATCGTCTCTGTACTTCCACAAGACGACAAACTAAATAAATACAGCCACAAACTGTCACATTTGTCAAATTCTAACGATTCAAATAGTAATAATAATGATAACAACAGCAGTGTATGGCATATACCTTACTACCTTCACGGGCAGGGTTACCATTTTAATTGACTAATATTTTAAATTAGCACATAAAAAGTGAAGTCGCGGGAGTTTTAATTTCAATCAGATTTAATTAAGAAGAGGAAACTATTGTTAAACTATTATTATTTATGAATGAAAAAACACATGTGTGGCTTTACTAACAAACACCAATTACTGTTATTACTATTACAAAAATTTCTTGAAGCTAGCGTTTAGGAAGTTGAAATTAATATAAAACTCGATAGTGTTAAGTACAATTTAGTGTAGACATATTATGTAATCACAATATTACTATTAAAATATTTTTTTTGTCATATTAAGAACGTATTACTATGTCATAAGTTTAAAATTTATAATTTTATTTATGATAATATAATGTTACAATTTTATTATAGATATAATATATTTACATAAGATATATATAAGATTACGAGTCTTAAATTAGGATCCTTACGATTAGTATAGCTTATTACTAAGTTGGTTGCATTTTTATTTTTTGCAATTCCCAATTAATTTAACTATTATATATGCCGTCAAGTCATTCTTCATTCTTCTCCCATTTTTCTATCTCTTTATTTTTCAGCCTACTTCAATAATTATTGTTACAGTAGTGGTGTAAGTGAGTAAGTGAATTTATTTATTTCTGCTAAAAGTACTAAAAGTACACTACAACCATAATATGTTTCTATTTCTACTACAATATAATAGGTACGATTACTATTACTATTATAAGCATACGTCATTTTGAGTCAGTTAAGAAGATACGATTAATTATTACAAAGTAAAGAATTGAAAACAATATTACATACATAATTTATATCTAATCTTAAGTAAGTGAGTACCTATCTACTATCTACATTATTGCTGTGCAAAATGAAACGTAATTTATCAATCTAAATTTTTTGTACGGCTCCACTTATAATAATTTATTATTGTAGGCATTTTAGTTAAGTAATATACTCTTATTTTTTTGTTGTGTCCCCCCGTTCCCCCCATCCTCTGTTCACTCCAACAGCCCACTTGTTCATAATTCGTTGCTCCCTCAGTTTTGTTGTCAATTATTATGATTTTTTTTGAGTACCTATTCAAACTTTTGTGAACTCTCATTTCTATAAATCAAAAACAAAGGGACTTCAGTTTTAAGATCCAGTTTTACGGTTGTTATTATCACTAAAAATATTACGAGGGAATCATGTACATGATTTTATTGATCACGATTTCCCATTTGAGACTTTAGCCTAAAACATATAGTTTTTATTATTACTCAATTACTAATTGAATTACTTTATTATTGTTTGTTCAAATATAAGTAAATAAAAAATATCCCAATTCATTTTGTAAGCCCTCTACAGAGACACTTTGAGCGAATGTGGAATCGGATTTTCTTTTTAAAAAACCAAAAAAAAACTAAGCCAGAAAATGGAAATCGAAAGTGAGAACAGTATAGTAGAGTAGAGTACTATATGTAAATATAATAAAAATACTTAAGAAGATGTAACAAAGATTTGATGAAAAGCTACACACGCCTTCACAAAAGTGCATGCTCGTTTAAATTCTCTCTGTCAAATTAGGTACAAGTCAATTTAAAAGCTATATAATATTAACATTATGTATAATCTTGTAAACTTGCTTGAGTTTTTGTAAGGGTTGGAGTGATGAGAATGTCTTAGAAGGGTAGAGGTAACTAAGCAATACGTCATTGTTGTCGTTGTGTGTCTGGGGATTTAATTATTTAAATTTAATTAATTCGTAATAGGTTAAAAACAATCCAAATAAATGCACTCGCTCTGCCTTCTGCACTCCACTCCTTTGTGAGCACTCTATCACACTTTTAAACAAAAACGAATCAAATGTCAAGTAAATAAGGATGGCCAATAATGTTGTTTAATGCATAAACATAAGCCTCAAAATTAGGTAATTAATTAATTAATAAACCCGTATCAAAATGAGCAAGTAGTTTGTGTTACATTAAAAGAGCGTGTGAGCAAAACGCGTCAAGTCCAGTGGATAAACAGTATGTACTTCCTCACGCGTTTTGAAAACAAACTCTTCATATGTATAAAAAGAATAATTGTAATTAGGAGATAGTGATTATAGAACGTTATAGGAATAATAATGTATTAAGTAGATACACGCTATCAAAGGCGAAGGAAAATCGGTTACGTTGTAGGTATAGGCCTCTTGCTATATACTCTGTAAAAAGGTACCTTACCGAAATAATTAAGTAGACTTAATTAAAATACTGTACTAACGATAAGTTTAATTTTTCAAATATAATCGTTAAATCAAAATTATAAGCGCTAAGTACATAGATGCTATAAATTCTAAAAAAAAAATTCATGAATTTAAAAAAAATGTATTTGGAATTTGACTTGCTGCAATGCTTTTAGATTTGGATTGGATTGCGGTTCTTGTTGTTTCGTTGTAGGGTTTCTGGACAGTCATATGGAAATTGCGGTATATGCGTATAACCATTAGTATTAAGGATATAGTTCAGTTTAAAATTTGTTGTTGATAATATAATTTAAAATAGCTCATGCGGTTAATTACAAATTAGTATAAGTACAGTACTTATAAAATATTGTAGTGTTTCAAGTTTGAAAGCTTGCGTGAGGGTGGATTGCGGATATTTGACCTGGAATAAAACAATTATGAATTTAATTTGGTAGACTTTTATTCCGTACAATTAATAAATACCCTGAAAACAGAGGTTCCGTAAACGTACTAAAATTAATATAGAGAAATTACCTAAGTAGTGACATAATAATATTCCGATCCGATTCCGATTGCTATAATAGTGTTGTAGGTTGTAGACAGACTCAACACGCAAGGTAGATTAGTATAACACAAAAGATAGAGTAGTAAATTGAAATGTGTTAAAATTAGTAATTAAATACTGCCGATACCATAATGATGATCAGGATTAGTAGGATGTCAAAAGGTTAAAAAGGGTTTAAAAATGCAACTATATCCTTCCAAATAATCCCAAAACTTGTTAAGCTGGGACGTTTAATTTACATGGATTTACACTTAATGTATTTTATTGTCAGTGTAAGTATAGGGAAAAGTTTAAACAAAAAAATGTACAACATACTATTTACTATTGACTTTTGATTTTGTATCATTTTCTAAAAAAGTACACACGGTTTGAATTTGAAATTTTGTGCAAATTAATTTGTGACCTATAATAATGTTTTTTGATTTGATTTCAGTCAGTCAGTAATGTTGGCTTTTCACATTTGCAAGTATGAAAAAAATGAATATTAGGTTCAAAAATTAATTTCAAATTAATATTCCAGACAATGCGATTAGTTAATTTTGATTGATTGATCGATCCACCAAAAAGTATACCTACCTACGTACCTATACCTTTTATAGAGACTTGTGAAGTTATTGCGTTTACTTAAGCACAGGATTAATCGAAGCAAAAAAAAAATGTAGGTAGATCATCTATTCTAAATAGCCATTTACTAAACCTTCAAGGATGATACATATGATAATATATTACCTACCTAATTGTG
This sequence comes from Dicyrtomina saundersi, assembly GCA_034695245.1. Taxonomy (NCBI): domain Eukaryota; kingdom Metazoa; phylum Arthropoda; class Collembola; order Symphypleona; family Dicyrtomidae; genus Dicyrtomina; species Dicyrtomina saundersi. The sequence continues at coordinate 5,687 of JAQFZE010001304.1, read as the reverse complement.
TTGTGAATTTAGTCGGAAGTTGGACAGAGGGAGGACTTTCCATGAAAGTTCCCTATAGCCAACTCTCCTTTATTATAATTATTACATTATTAAATTAGTGATCAATTCTCATTAAGCGATTTATATTTGATTATTGATTATGTGAATAATTTATTAATTTTAACATTTTGATTGTAGTAATTTAATACACAGTCTGTAATCATTCGCATCGTTAATCGTTATCGTCATCGTCGACTGTACTCAAATTGTAAAGTAAAATTTAATTCTAGTTAATCCGTTCTTCGGCTTATTGGTTGTTTATTTTATGAATCATCTGAATCTACAGTGAAATTAATCAGGATTTAAATATATAAGTAATAAAAAAAAATTATTTCAACTTGCAAAAAAATGAATTTGTGAATGAAAAATGATAGAAAGTATATAAGTATATATAGGTATATAATATGTGTACTAATACATAATTTATAAATATAATTAATTGTGTAGGAGGTGCTCTACGATCTACGGGGGTCATTTTGGACATGTCTAATTATTATAATTATTGCCTATTAGGAGTTTTCGACTTGGACATTTTTCGAACCTTTCAAAGAATGTTTCATTTGTTTTGAACATGATAATTTGTGATCATATATAAATAAATAAAACAAAAGAGAATAAAAAATAATCAACATTTTGATTTTTGATTGTAGAATATAATATTCAAAGTTATTAAAAATAAAAGAAAAAGAAATTGACTGAATATTAGATGAGTTACATTTAATTATGTGGAAGCAATAATTATTATTTTCGTACTCACTAGAACAATAAGCATAAAATTAAGTCACGATTAAGTACACGGGGTTAAGTAAATGATGTCATCGGAATATCCTATGATTTCTAGGACCCTGTGGCCCGCGTGTTACCAGCATAACTACATATTGTGCAAATGGTTATCTTTAACATATGGGATGTCATCAATATCCAAGCAGAACCATTATTGACCCTACCCGTGACGTCATTTATGGACGATCCCTAAGTACGTAATGCTAAAATGGTATGAACCGCGCGGTGTTGTAATGAATTAATAGGGAACGAGTTTTACTTAAAATTAGTGAAAAATTGCTTGATCAAATCTACTCTATTCATAAGGGACACTATGAAGTCAACGTCCGTCTGCTTCGGATTCGAATTCGAATTCGGAGTTTTATTTCCTTCCACGGTATCCATAATAGTGTCGTTGGGGTTGAAACCGAATGTGAAGGGACCCGAATCCGAATCACTGCTGCGGCCTTCGTCGGGCCCAGAACTTGGAAACATAGTGATGACAGCCCAGGCAATGTAGCCGAGGAGAAGGCCAAGATTTAGTAGAATTAGTCCGATCCGTTTTAACTGAAAATTGTAGCACCATAAAATAAAATATGTCATACAATTTTAGTTTTATTCAAATTATTTTATTCTATACGTTATTTTATTATACAAAGTAGCAAAAAATGTGTCCACACAAAAATTCGCTTTGAAACATTGATAATTTACTATGGACGGATTCGTATTCTCAAGTACTATAATAAATTATTAATAAACTTTTGCTTACGCCGTTGAGTAGGAGCTGATTTATTTTAACACCCCAAATACTAATGGCGAGAACACGTTGTGAGAGTAGCTTGCAAATAAAAACTTGGACTTCTGCATGGGCCTCGGTTGGAATCTCTTTAAAAGAGGCGGATGCCATTATCTTGAAGGAGTTTCTAGCCTGTTCAACACAATTACATATTATGATATAAAAACGAAATCAAGAAGTGAAATTCTCATAAAATAATACAACTAAAATTACTAGTAACAAGAACAAAATTACGAAATTGGTCATTATGCCAGTAAAGAACGAAAATAGCCCATATTCATGTTTAGCTAAACAAAAACGCACAATCTATAAAAAAAGATAAAATATCACGATAGAGAAAGCATGCAAAAAGAACATTTTTCTGCTTTAAAAAACATGTAAAAAGAACATTTTGAGCGTTTCAAAAAACGTGTAAATAAAGCATTTTGCTTTGCACATTTCAAACGCATGAAATAAAACATTTTGCACTTTCATAAAATATAAATAGAACATTTTGAAATTTTAAAAAACATGTAAATAGAACATTTTGCACCTTTCAAAAACATGTAAATAGAACATTTTGCACCTTTGAAAAACGTAAATAAAATATTTTGCACTTTTCAAAACCATGAAAATCGAACATTTTGAACTTTCAAAAACTCGTAAGTACTTAACATCTTAAAGTATCTTTCTCATTTAATGTTTTTTTGACATAGCTTATTTAAATTCTAGCTCAAATTGGATATGGGTCATTTTGATAGTTCACACAGACGATTACGATAGCCAATGTCATACTACATATTACTGTAAACGACACGTAAAAATAAGAGCCAAACTTCAAACTTACCTCATTGGACAAATCCGATGCGTTCAAAATGAGCCGAAATACAAAAAAAGAATGAAGGAACGCGTGGAAGATCATCGTACAGGATGAAATCGTGGACTGTGCAAAAGGGATGACAATGATGCTCACAACATGCAGGACGGCAATGATAACTTCCATGAAAACGAACGAGGAAGCAAAGAACCCGGGTGAGTTGATCAGTTCTTCGATGAGGATGTAGGACAGCTTTAACTGCCGGAATTCTTCATAAAATAATTCATTTTTCTCCGTCAAATCCGACTCGTCGTCACTCGGGTCAAAACCGACTCCCGTATCCGCATCCGCATCTTTCATCCACATTGACTTCCCATTAGTAGTACAATAACTGTCTCCCTTTTTCTCAACAATGTGACTAAAATAGTTGTCAGTATCAGGCCCGTAATAATAACTCGTGTCCACATCATCCAGGTCAAATGTTCCCTTGTTGACCTTTGACCTTTCCTTCGTCGGGTTCTTAGCAGTATTCCTACAATTCCCAATAATAACTGTATTATTATTTAGTTCTCGGAGAGTGTCGTAGGTGATCCCATAGGACTCATGATCCTGTCTTCGAAGACGGAATAATCTCTGGATCCTTTCGTTGAAAACGACGATGGAGAATTTGAGGACGATGATGAGGAGGGTGGAGAAGATGCAGCAGAGAACGTGACTCGCGTACCAGAATTGCCAGAGGAAGTAGGCACTGTACATTAAGGGATGATACGAGGCTGTACTGAGGGTGAGGAGACTGTCCATCGTCACAAAGACCAAGTTGACGATCATGAGGAGACCGTAGAAGCCGAGGCTCTGGACCGTGTACAATTTGATGGAGCCGATAACCTGTGTGAGCCGGACGGGGTCCGTGACGAAGGTGTGGAAACACTTGGACAGGGTCCTGTAGTACAACGGAAATTTCCTCCCGATGAACAGGCCGATGAAAAACAAAGTTTGGAAGAGGAAACTGTGGATTATGTTGATGATCATTTTCACTAACTGAAAACCAATAAATTCCAAAGCAGGGAATGAAGATGAACCGTCGTCAGCCCCGTCAAGTGGCCCAGTTGTAACAGTTCCTTCAGTGTCAGTTTGATTCACCCACATGTCCACATCCACAGTAACAAGGACGGGATCTCCATCCCCTCCTGTGCTTGACCCTGACGATGACCCCCCTGCCCCAAGCAGTAAAGCTGGGAGCTGATTTTGAAGGGAAAAGTTGGTCATGGACAAGTATATGGAGTACACAGTGGTGAGGAGGAAATACAGGAATGGAATGGACAGCCAACGGAACTCCATGCCATCTTCCGTCAATCTCACCGGGAGAAAACCGAAGAACCGAATCACAATGATGACTGGGTACAGAGCGCCGAGCAACTCCTGTCGGTGATTTTCCTTTTTAACTTTCTTAGTAGAATTGGCGTCACAAGTTGAAGTTTGGATGGAATTTATTGTGTGGTTTTGAGTTTCAAAATTTAATTCGAAACTGTCTTCACGTTTTACCTCCATCGTCTTGCTTTTATTGGCTTTCGGTTCTACTGATATTTTACAACTAATTTCTGATTTCCGCTCTGATAACTGATAACAGTTATTTCGTACAGTTTCAAGTTTTCAAGTCAACTATTTGCTCAAGTTTTGACTCATGACTGACAACCGACTCAGCATTGTCCGCAGCTATTGAATGTTGACGCGTAATTTTAAATCTACAAGTGACTGATTCAGTGTGAACTCCTCACTCTTACACAACATTAATAATCGATACAGATAATACGTTCAGAGTTTCAGAGAGTTACATAAAAATGTTCCAGGTATTTGTTTTAGATCAGGTTCAGCTTCGGATTCGGACTCGTTTGTAGGGCAAGATGTGGATTAAATATGATTGTGTAATGTGTTAGCTTAACATTGTTAGGTTCCCTAACTGAAAGAATAAACATGAAACTACGATTAACGTTTTTTTTTGTAATTGCTTTATTACTTTTAGTTATCACTACATTTTTTTAGTTTATCAGGCTCGAGAGGGTGTGCCATTATTGACTTGTATGATTAACGTATGTACAACGTATAAGTAGTAATGATTGTAGAGGCGTGTTTTTCGGTTTTCGGGTTTATTGTAATCGCAGATGTCGAAAGCCGAGGCTGAGAGAACACTGAAAAGCATTTTATTGAACAGAGGGAATGGGAGGCTGGCCGATAAACTGTATTCTTGGCGGCTTATTATGTTCAGTGTTGAATTTTATATTCAATATTAATATATTTTTTTTCAAGTTCAATAAGTTACTGATATTAACAGCCTAATATCCATTAATGGATTATGGATAACTAAATGTAACTAAAAATGTATTTTTGTGTAGCATTAACTTTTAAGTTAGTATTTCTTTCGCTGTATGTAGTATCAACAAATTAATGTGATAGGTAAGTGTAATACACATAATTTTGTGTGTTTCTTCGGACTGGATGATTCTAGAATTTCTTACTACAACGCGGCGCTTCAAGTATATGCCCTCTTACATCTATTATGAATGATCCCCTTTTCTTGAAAATCTTGCCTGGCTTTTAGCTAAATACAAGATCCACTGTCTACAAACAAAAAATTATCATGATTCTGAAAGCATGGAATTACTTAGGACAATTTTTACAATTTCCAAAAACATGTAAATGGAGCATTTAGCACGTTTTAAAAACATGTAAATTATTAGCAAATTTTGGAACTTAAAAAAAACTGGTAAGTAGAACATTTCATAATTTTCAAAACCATCCAATTAGAATGTTTTGCACTTCACACAAAAAAAATATACTTAAACAGAACTTTTTGAAACTTTTGAAAACAAGTAAATAGAATATTTTGCACTTTTTAAAAACTCTTCTAAATCGCATCTATATCTAGCGATGTTTTGACATAGCTCATTTTTATTGTAGCGTAATTAAGTTGAAAATGTGCCATTTTGATTCTTCATGTTTGATATGTTCATATTGACAAAGCACAATGCACAATTTTCTGTAAGTACCTTATTATATAAACACCTATCTAAGTACATAATAAAATTCAAATAATCCTGCCCTCCGTCCGCTGTCCCCTGTCTCATTTCTGAAATTGAGTATCATAATAACGTTTTAACGCATAGTAACGCGCAAATGCCGTAAAATCGCTTTAAACGAGTTAAGTTTTAGAGTCATCTAAAGACAGAAATAAAATCAAGCCAACTAATAGCCATGTTAATTAACTTGCCAAATTAAATTGGCACTTTCTTAAAAGAT
>JAQFZE010001303.1:0-18610 GCA_034695245.1 Dicyrtomina saundersi | reverse complement strand
ACATACCAATAGTAGTTGGGTGACGAAATTAAATTCTGATCCTTTTTCCTAAAGCTAGGTGTCGTAGGTTGTTTTTTCTTTTGCCAGATATTTACTTCCTTCCATTTAGCATTCAATCCTGTTTAAGATTAAGGCCTGTACGGGCAGATCCGGTGGCGTCTTCATATGTCACTGGGGATCCCGTTGGCCAAAATTAAACATTGTTATAATGGGACGTCCGCAATGGGCCTTATTGGCCTTGGCGGTGTCTGTGTGGTTCAGTTTATGATCTACATGGTGTCCAAGGATCATATGTATATCGTTTGGAGTAAGGCTGAGTGCTTTTTGTTTAATTTTGAGCGGAACTAATGCTTGACTTGCTTTTAACTTTTCGTTAAGTCTAGTCATGAATTTATGTAAAATTGTCTTTTGTTTCTGGAAGTTAAGAAATTTCTTTACAGTGGGCTTGTAGTCAGGAAACAACTTTCCCTCAGGCTCTGCGTCAGAACTATCAGTGCTACGCATTTTTGGCAATGGTCGTGTCTGTACATGCTGAGGCAGAGTTGGCTGAGGGCTACTAGTGTATTTTAAGCTAACTAATCCAACGTCATAGTTTTGAAGGTTAAGTGGTGTAGGCAGTACGGCAATAAAGCTTGATGGGTTATTGCTTGAATAAATGCTGCTTTGCTGGTCACTGGTAACAGTCATTTATATGTTTTCTGTACTTGTAGAATCTCGGTCAAAGGTAGAGCAGCAATGCCTGTCAAGTCTTCTGCGTTTGTTGTTGATGTGCTGTTTGATAGCATTAGAAAGATACGAAAAAAACGGAGAATCCATTTTGAAATACTATGCTCAGCTTAGTTCTTCCCTATAAAATCCGCCAGTGATGCTGTCGTGATTTAGATCTTCAAGGTAGTAGGTTATAGGTATATTCTCTACTTAAACTGCTTTAATAATGAACAATTTTTCAGAGAAATTTTGGTTGTACCCTGTTTAGCCGTCAGAAACATAATAACAAGTTTATTTAAAACGCTGGTCTATATATAGCTAATACTTTGAAACAGATAAATTTGAAAGTAATATATATTATAACGACCTTTGTCAAACGTTAGTTTTACACGGCTTATTCAAACACGGTCCCCTGGCTTGTACTTATGCGTCTGCTTTTTAGTACTGTCAATTAAATCTGAATACATGGTTCTCCAGACATCATTTTTGTTCCCACGATTCACGCTATTTGGCGTCATCTTGATTGTAGAGTGAAGTGTGTTGTTTTATACCTTTACAAAGGCAGGAAAAATGACAATGATGCGTAGCGTTCTCTTTTCAGTCATGTTCCTAGCTACCTTCTTAAAGATGGTCCTAAATAAAATTCAAACCAATTGCCTTGATTATCTGTATAGTATTTAATGAAACATCTAAAGCTGTTAAATATTAGTTGAATTCCTGTATTGACAGCTAACCTTATTACCCTTTCTACTATACCTAATTTAGTTTCACTGAAAGTATTATGGTATTTAATACCTTTTGATTTTATGAACATATGCACTGACTTTGCTTGAAACTTGGTTCCTGTTATAATAAAATAGTACATATTTAAAGTTGGCTGTATGCAACAGTTTGTAATTGCATGTTAGACTATTTACAAGATTGACAGTTACGGCTACCTTGGTCTGTGAACAAATATATTGGTGTCATTTTAGCTTCATGGAAAATGCTTTTAAACGCTTTAATTATTGATTGCGGTTGTTTGGTTTTAATGAATCTGCAGAAAAGCTTCTTGGAAAACGCGTCTCAACAAAAAAAAATATTGGCAAACCCAGAATTGGCATTTTTAAATCTTTCCCTAAAATTTTTAAATCCGCACAAAAGATTTCTCCTGCCATATTTACTATAGTTCTGCGTTTAAATATTTTTCTAATGGGCCTATGTAAGCTGTATGAACGCAGCTGACTTAGTTCTCTATCAACTTCAGGTTTGTGGCGAAACTTGTTATTGTTTTTTATGTAACCACTTAGGCCAGAAAAAGATCCTTTCAATCTAGAATTGAGATACGATTTTCTAATGTCAGCCATTTCTATAAGGACAACATAACTGCGACTACCACTGAGCAAATTAAAAGGTAAAGTGAGATGGTTTAAATAAATTAGGTACATTATATACTAGAAATACAATTTACAAATAAAACAGTTTATTTACAGTATTTGGTTAGAATTATTCTGCCACTTATACATGCCACTTTTTTAACAATTGTATTAGTAGATTAGTTGCTTCAAAAACTCCAATATACAACAACTTGCAAATTAAACATTTAAAAAAATCTAGTAACTTGTGACTGTGTATCAGCTTTACGGGCGTCGCGGCTACTTTTCTCAAGTTCTTTTAAACAGTCCCTTTTTTTCCATCTAGCTGCCATCTCACTTGGGTGGTGAATATCCATTATTCGCGAAGCCGGAATAATTTATTCATTTAAAATTATAACTCTTAACAAACATCTATTTATCTATTTTTTGTCCCTGACCTTTTTGGATTGTAATTTCCAAATTTAATACCCACAGAAAAGCCTAAACTTGAACATGGTGTTTAGTGTCTAAATACTTTGTTATAATCATTCCAAATATTTAAACAACCGTGCGTACTGGACCTAAACTCTGCTACAAATTGACATTTCACAATTGCAATTATTCTGCGTCGGTTTAATTTTGATGCAGAGCAGACGTTCTAGCGATGAGGATCCAAAGCACTTTCCATCACTTAGCTGAAACCAAAGTCCAGAGTCCAAGTCTTGATTCAAGTTTTGGCGTTCAGATATATCCAGATCCTAACATCCTAACATCCCAGATTGTAACCTTTGTAGATCCTTTGAGTCAAGTAATGCCTAAAGATTCAGCAGGCCGAGTAAAAGTTTCCACTTTGTAGAGTCTAAATGTTGATTGTAATTTCATCCGCCATCCAGATTTGAGTGCTGAGTTGTAAATTTTCCAGTTTGTCAGCACCAATTGAAGTCAAACGTTTCAGCAGGCCGAGCAAAAGTTTCAGCGTCCAGAGTCCAAATGCTGATTTAAATTCTCTCCACAATCCAGATTTGGGTGCCGAGTTGTAAATGTTCCAGCTCGTCAGCTCCAAGTGAGGTCTATAGTTTCAACAAGCCAGGTAAAACTTTTCAGCATTCAGAGTCTAAGTCTGCATAGAGCTGTTGACCCTCAGGTGTTCTGCCAGCCAAGAGTTGTTGTCTCCACCAGTTCACAAAGAGTTTCCAGACATCATCGAGAAGGCAGGGTAGAGACAAGTTTAGTGGTCCGAGTCCTTTGGATGCTGAGCAGCAACAAGACTAAAACTGAAATTCCCCATGTAATAAATTAAAAATAAAAAATATAGATGCACATGGAATGAGTAAGAGTTTGAGGGTGCTAAGCGTATTAAAGACCACTAGAATTCACGCATTAAAAATATCCCTTAGTGTAAATTACAAAACATGTTGTCGTAAGTCACAAAGGGAAGAAGGTAGTGTTCGAGTTGCGCTAAATGCAAACTTTAGTAACTAATAAACTTTTCTAGCTTAAGAAATTGTAAACAATATTTAGATTTAAACTTTTGCGTTGTCATATAATTGTAATTTGAAAGAGCAGATTTAAAATTTAGAAAATGCGATTAATAGTTGCAAATAATTTAAAGTGTGCTAAAATTATAAAACCGTAGAAATGTTAATCGTAATATTGTTTGTAGATACTATATTCTGTGAGTTATTGTGGGCCGCAATTTTAAAATAGCTAGACACGTTTCAACCTAATGCAGATGCACTTATGCAACTAGTGTACTCAGTTAGGCAGGCAACATCATATCATCAGACAACATGTAAACGTTTTGGAAGTTCATAGTTTTCATCGCGGCAGCATACAACAATTTTAAAAGACTGCAGGCACATTTAGGAAGCAAGTGTACAGAGTTGAGCATGCCACATTATATCATCAGGCAACATGTAAACGTTTTAGTTGTTCATAGTTTCCATCGCGGCAGCACAAAAGAATTTTTAGAGACTCCAGACACATTAAGGCCGCACGTGTACACAGCTGGGCAGGCTACATTATATCATTAGAGAACATGTAAACGTTTTGGAAGGTTATAGTTTCCATTGCGGCAGCATACAAGTGTTTCCAGCGACTCTAGACACATTTAGGCAGCAAGTGTTCACAGTTGGGCAGGCTACATCATATCATTAGAGAACATGTAAACGTTTAAGATGTTCACATTTTCCATCAAGGCAGCACACGGAAGTTTTTAGCGACTCCAGACACATTTAAGCAGCAAGTGTACACAGTTGGGTTTGCCACATCAAGAAGTTTGTGAGACATCAAGACCATCCAGAAGTTTAAAACACGACATCGCCGACATCTGGTTCCAATAATCCAAGTCCAGTCATCAATTTGAATTTTTCTTCCTCAAGTCGATGGTGGTTCACGCCAAAAGTTCCAAAAACTTGATCCAAAGTCCATTTCTAGAGTCAGCATGGAGATCCAGCTCCAGCCCGCATCTCCGTTCCAATCCAGAGGAGAAATCCATGACAAGAGAGAGAGAGAGAGATCGCGAGTCAATATCCCAAGTTCCATCAATCCATCCAGGCAGGCTAGGCAGGCAGGTAGGCAGCAAGAGAGACAGGAGAGCCAGGCAGTACTTCCTAGTACTGGCTGTGATTTAAATATAAAACTCAATAATATAGTTTAACAGAGGAGCAGAGTTGCAGATGAAGGAGTGAATGGGGAACAGAAATGACAGGGAGCTGTGTTGAGTAGACGGCGTATACTACACACAGTGTGGCTCTAATCTCCCACGCACCCCTGTTTGGTTCTCGTCCTCGCTCACTCAGCCTCACCTACCACTTGGTCCATTGCCACAGCACACACAGCACATCAGGCCTTGCCATACTACATAATAGCATTAAGGGCTATTTAATTTATATTTTTTATGCAGTTTTTCGCTTTTGTCTTTTTTCTCTCACTTACACTCTGAATATACGGGGAATGTGAAACGCTATAATTTCCAATCCCTTCCCCATCATTTCCACAGTCCCATCAGCATTACACGATCCCATCTCTTCCTATACTATAGCCCACATTGTCCCCACATCTCCCCTGCCCCCACCGGGTACTACCCGTCACCCCTACCTCCCCACCACTCTCCAAACCAGGCAATCCCCACTACTTCTATCTACTAATACGCATACAAATATTGGTTTGTATTACGAGTTCATTGGAGCAATTAAAAACATTTTCAGTGGTTCGTCAGAGCTGTTAATTTCGGAGAATAATGATAAAATTAATTGGATCTTGTTGAAAGCCGCTATTTAAGATAAAGGTGATAGCTTTAATTCCAGAGGTTTTATATTTAGTTGCACATATATCCTTGACCATCTTATACTGGTATCTGGGATTATTTGATTAAATTTTATCATCCAATGATTTTCTGCATGAGATTTTGGTTTGTTTAATGAAATTGAAGTTTTTAACATCTTATAGTACAAATTTTTATTGAATCTAAAGCAGGCGTACTTGGGTGAACATTTAGGACTGCAGACTGTAACAAGGGATTTAACCTTTCAGCACAATAGTATATTTAGTTTTAGTTATAACAGCTTACCTATTACTTTCTATTAGCTACTGAAGAATAGATCCGTTACACCAAAGGCGAAGGCCATTCCAATTTCCAGAATTTCGCCCGTATGAATATAATTTGAAGAGTATTTCCAAAAATATTAGTATTTTTTAACTCGTCCAAGAGGGAGAAAATTTGCACAAAGTCAGACCTTGACCTTTCTTTGAATCGGACTGATTACTTTGGTCAGGTCAAGGTAGGTATATGTAGATCTAGGCCACATGACCGGCCTTTACATGATACTATATGTCATTCTTATAAACATACTAACAATATCCCGTTATTTCTATAATTATATCTTTAATCCCTTATTACACTACAATTATTATGAAATTTTACTGTTATAGAATATTTTAGAAAATTCTATTTTCTTCTAGAATATTCTACTCATTTGAATTTACATTAATTAACTAATTAAACTACTTACATAAAAAATATACAATAATTAATCCTCGGCCACTGCTAATCATTAACGGCTCGGTGTTGTACGGTAAACATCACTGGATGGTTCATGAAACCCAATCTCCTTCGGTGTACCTTAGTGACTACTACCTAATGTAGGGGCCTAGGAAATGAGACTCCTTTACTGTGGAGAAGGAGACGGAGATAGGTGTAGGTAAAAGGGTAATATAACATAATTGATGCGGTAGACTCCTATTTTTTCACCCACAGTGACTGGTTGAGTCTGGATGTAAGAACTTCGGTTATATCCACTAAATGAATATTTATTATTATTTAATCTGTTAGTTTTGACTTCTTCAATAGGAAATGAAATTTTATTGGTCATCCAGTTTGGTTTTTAGATGTTGAGCTTAAGCATCTATTGAAATGGTCATGTCCGTCCGTCTGTCCGTTCGTCCGTTCGTTGGTCCTGCTCTTCAGGTCAGAGTTTTTAAGTGATTTCTTTTAAACTAGTTTTAAACTCTTACAAACGCGAGCAAGAGGTGCCCTATTGTTTTTTGTAATGATCGCAATAATAGTTTTTCCGCAATTAGCAGCTAAGTGAACCAAGAATCAAAATCTCTGTGTCGGGATAAAAAAAAGGGGGCGACTTTACATGTCATGTACATACCTACCTGAGAGCTTGTCAAGTTTTCCTAAATAATATACACATGGAAAGTTTTCACCAACTTACATTAGTAGTAGAAGTACTTATCAAATATGTACGTTCACAGGGCAGCTTGGTATAGTGGTCGTGGGTTTTAGACTGCAATACTCATTACCGGGGTCCACCCTTCGAACACCAGCTCAGGCATTCAGAATTCTGTTTCCTCACCATTTTACAGATTCCTATTCATTACTACAGATCACAGACATACGTACACAAATAGGTTAAAGATGGTGACGGATCGTTCATAAACGACGTCCCTCAAATATTATAGTTTTCAGTACCCTCTTTTTCAACTTATTTGTTTCCAACCTGTTTAAACTACATGCAAAAAACTTACCTTTATTCGTTATAGATATTCGGGGATCATTCATAATGACGTCCTTAAAACATCATAGTTTTTAGTATGTACCTTTATTTCCAAAATTAAAATTTTTTCCAGCCTATTTTAACCTACATGTAATGAGCTTCAGGGATCGTACATAATGACGTCCTTCAAATCTCATAGGTTTAAGTATGTACCCCTATTTCCAACGATACCATTTTTTCCAGCCTATTTTAACATAAAAGTAATGAACTTACCTATATTGGTTATAGATATTCAGGGATCGTCCATAATGGCGTCCTTCAAATATTATAGTTTTAAGCATGTACCTTCGTTTCTAACATTAAATTTTTTTCCAGCCTATTTTGACATTCATGTAGTAAGCTTACTTATATAAGGTTATAGATATTCAGCGATCGTTCCTAATGACGTCCTTCAAATATCATAGTTATAAGTACCCCCATTTCCAACATTCAGATTTTTTCCAACCTGTTTTAAATACATGTAATGAACTTACCCATATTAGTTGTACATATTTAGGGATCGTACATAATGACGTCCGTAAAATATTATAATTTAAAATATCCCTATTTCCAACATTAACATATTTTAGATGCTACGCAAGCACCTATTGGAATTGTGTTGGCTGACTATTTGTTTGTATGTCTGTGTGTCTGTCTATAGGGCTGCAGATCACGCTACAGGTCAAATTTTTGAACTGGCTAAATGCAAACAACTTTTAATTTTCTGCAAGTGAGAGGAAAATTTGCTGTATAGTTGTGCGAAAGAATAGTGCTATATTGTTTGATGATCGACGGCGAGCCTTTGGAAGATTCTTAGATAAGTGATGGACGGCGAACCTTCGGGGGTTTCTTCAATACATCATGGACGGCGAGCTTTCGGAGGTTTCTTTGAAAAGTGATGGACTCCAGCCTCTGGAGAATTCTTTGATAAGTGATAGACGGTGAGCTTTCAGGGATTTTGTTAAAAAGTGATGGACGGCGAGCCCTTAGGGGATTCTTTGATAAGTAATGAACCGCAAGCCTCTGGGTGTTTCTTTGATAAGTGATTGACGGCGATCCTCTACGGGTTCATTGATAAGTGATGGACAGCGAGTTACCAAAGGTTCTTTCAAAAGAAATAGACGGCTATCCTCTGAGAATTTATTTGATAAGTGATGGACGGCAAGCCTTTGGGGGTTTCATTAAAAAGTGATAGACGCCATTCTCCGAGGGATTCATTGATGAGTTATGGACGGCGAGCCGCTGGGTGTTTCTCTGATAAGTGATGGACGGCGAGCCTTCACGGGTTTATTGATAAGTGATGGACGGCGAGCCACCAGGTGATATTTTGTTTAATATGGACGGCAAGCCTCAGAGGGTTTGTTTGAAAGTAATAGACCGCGAGCCTTACGGGGTTTCTTTGAAAAGTGATGGACGCCAGCCTTAAGGAGATTCTTTGAAAAGTTATGGACGGTAAGATTCTAGGTGTTTCATTGATAAGTGATAGACGGTGAACCTCCACGTGTTGTTTTGGTAACTGAGCCAAGTCATGAAGTGACGGCTAACTTGAGTAAGCGATGGCCAGTTGGATGATGTTAAGCTGAGCTGTTATGGTAATGATCTTGAACGAGTGTGGACGTTTAGATATCTTGGGGTAATAGTAAATGCTAATCTAAGTTTCAAGAATCATTTTGTGTATGTCAAGAACAGAGTAAGTTCAGCTATTGAAATAATTTGTAATGTTAAGCGATTCTTGAATTATAATGTTTTTGTGATCATTTTAAATGCTTATGTATAGTTAATTGTGAATTATTGTGCTTTAGTATATTCTGTGCAGGGTATTGCAGAGCTACAGGTATTCCAAAACAAAATTAATGGCTTGAAAATTCAGTTTACGAATAAAAGTGTTTTCAAGAAGCGGAAAAAGCATTCAGCTCGAGTAACAGTGATCCAGAATGTATTACTAGAGAAAACAAACACTTTGTCAGTTAGTGAAAAAATTAGCTTGTATTCAATGTCATTTGTCTATAATATGTTAAAATATGGTTCTGATGTTGCTAACTTTAAATCATGGTATGTACTGAAACAGCCAGATCGTGAGACGAGGTCTAGTACATAATGTTTATCGGAGTATCCTAATAATTGTAGCACGTAGCATCACTAAATGAAATGCATTGCCTAAGGGTATTAAGTGCTTTGAAGAAACGTGTAATTTTAGAAGTATTTTTACTAAGCATCTAATTGCGGTAAGAAAGCCTGTAGATTACTCAGTGTATCAACCGCCATGATGTATGTATTGGTTTTGGGAATGAATATTTGGCAATAATTATGATTTATGGAGTATATGATGATTATTAGATTAATGGGTTAGTTAATTATTTAATTATTTAATGTCGTAACGGAATATTGCAATTATAGTAACTTTAATTTAATTAAGCGTAATTATTATTGTCCTTTACTGGAAAGCAGTATTATTATTATTAGCTTTATTCATCTGATTGATTTATGGCCAAAGCTCTTACAACCCCTTCAAGATATCTTATAATAAATCACATTTGCAAAAAGGATATGAATCCTTGGTCAGTTTTGAAAAATTAAAATAAATAAATAAATATGTAAACAAACAAAAAATTATTATTTCACATTACAATGTTTATCTTTATCATGAATGAACTTGAATTGACGAGTCGGCTTCTGCTGCCAGCTGCTGTCGAATGGAGAGGACCTCACTCCAAAAGTTGTAGGTTAATTGCATAACTGTCGGTTTACAAGCTTCATCCCTAAATAATACTTTAATAAAATTACTTTTAGTACTGGAAAGCAGTACAATTGTATTGAATGAACTGACACTGAAATAAAGTCCACTCAAACTCAAACTCATGTTTGACTCTAATAAGTGATGCCCAGTTTGACTTTAGTAAGTCACAGCCAACAAAAACGTTTTGCCGAACACAATATAACCGAACTGATTTTAGTTAATCTCTGCAATTTATGCAAAAAATGTTGCACAATAAATTTTTAGGAGTAGCTTTTGCCTTTTTAATGAAACACCTTTGTTTCAGAAAACATTTTATAGCGTGATTGAAATAATCTTAATCGTTGTATAACGCCAGTGTTCACCGAAGCTCAGAATCTACTTCGGGCCCACGGTCGCTAAATCCGGCGCCAGGCCGCCAGATTTTTTAGATTTTGCATTGTGTTTTTGGAAATTCACAGTTGAAAGCTGAAAAGGGTAAGATTTGAAGGTTTTCTGCTTTTTTGTCAATATCAAAATTATCGTTAATCCGAATTATATAATTTTAGCAGGTTCGCAATTATTTGCGTAGGTTAATACACGATTGAGTATCTTTTGCTACTTTCTTTTCGATTGGCAGTGTGGTACATTTTTTGGGTTGTAAGCCAATTCCGACATTACATTATTATATTGTGCTAAGATTACTAAAGAAAGGACAAGGGTAGTTTAATTTAAGAGATACATGTCCCTATTGATTTTCCCTATTCTCTTCTTGTAAAGCACCACTCATCGCGTATCTCCTTTAAAAATCACACATGTGCTCACCTCATATTACTG
The DNA here is from genome assembly GCA_034695245.1 of Dicyrtomina saundersi. Lineage (NCBI taxonomy): Eukaryota > Metazoa > Arthropoda > Collembola > Symphypleona > Dicyrtomidae > Dicyrtomina > Dicyrtomina saundersi. The sequence goes on along the minus strand of JAQFZE010001303.1, from coordinate 7,976 downwards.
CATGTCGACTACACTTGTTCGTGTTGTCCACCTTTGCATACAATGCATCGATTTCTCTTTCCCTATATTTACATTTCTACATTTTAGGTGCAAATCTAATCTATGCAAATATTACTAATTATATAACCTATGGTTTGCAAATACTGTTAAAGACCAAATCCGTGCAAAAACCTGGATTTATTCTTTGTTTACCTTTCTCCAAATTCCCGCTTTGAACCAATAACTTTTCCCCCATAGAGCCATAAACCTACTTTCTCCGTATGAGACCCACACACCTGTTCTCTCTTATAATTACCAAACCTGGTTAACCATAGCTCCTATGAACAATAAGAGCTCGGCGCACACTTGATTGTACACTTTCTCTCTCCTCAACTTTCTTTTTCCGAGCACCTATTTAAGCTCAAATACCTCGTCTAAATTCTTCAGTTTGTCTGAGGCTTGGATTGTATCACCGCTTGCTACTATTCAGACTTAGTTTGAAACTTCATCCTAGTCTCTCCTCATTCCGTATGACGGAATGGGAAGGCACGAAATATGCAATGCTCTTAAACGGCTCGGAAGCGTACATAGATATTGTACATAGTTTTGTAAACTATTCATAGGCTACGAAATAACGGATATTGCATTAACGTTTAGACTGTATTTTAAACTGATGAATACCTCGGTGGGTTAGAAGACCGAGATGAAATCAGTGAAACCAAATTAGATATAATTTCACTCTACGTTAAACGCTTAAATCTTGAACACGTATCTTTTTGTTTAATAAAACGATCTCATAGTTTTACTAGTCATCCACTAACTCTGTCCATTTGCTTTGATCTATGTACTTTATTTCCCCTTAAAACGGGCAAGTCCGGGAGTTATTGCATACAAGCATAGGGAGCTGAACGTATATAACAGTTAAGATGGGAATCACACCAGACAGAAATCCTGGAAATCAGCAATTCTGCTGTGAGAATTTGACAAAAAAGCGTAGGGAGCGACGTACTAAGGAAGGGAGAAACGGAACACATGTCATACTACCTAAATACCAAATAAAAAGGTTCACTAGTACAGGGAAAGGCATTCGGTTACTTTGTCTTGTCCAAAAACTTGTGAACGGTAGTCACTAATTTTTAGAAAAACTACCCCTTTGTAAGCCAAAACAGAGGCCGAAAAAAATTGGGCGATATAAAACATGTCTCGACGGGCAAGAAAAAACTAGAACTTGAGAAAAACGGGCAAATAATCACAGTAGAGGCGTTGGTTATTAGAGATTTATATCCCCTGATTAAATAAGGATTCGGCTTTTTGAGGGATTTTAATGTACAGCAAGATTATGTGGAGCACAGATGTATAATGTATTAGCTCACGACGTTTAGTTTTTCAGTAGGAGGCAGCAAGTGTAAGCCATTTACCATGAAGTTCGCCGGTATTTTTGGTGAAGAAGAAAGGAGGAGCTTATAGGATGGTAGCGAACTACTAAGCACTTAATAAGGTGAAGAGACAGAATACTTACCTATTACCAAGGATAGAGGACATTTTGCACGCCTTGAGGAAGGCAAAGTATTTTAGCCCAGTGAATTTGTTTGCAAAGTATCATCAAGGAGAGATTCACGAAGATGATCAGGAAAAGACGACAATAACTACACCAAACGGGACTTATCGGTATAAACGCATGTCGTTTGGTTTCCGCAACTGCCCAAGTTGGTTCCAGTTAAAAATAAACACGGTATTATGTGGTTTAAAATGCAAGTACGCATAATTATTTATAGATAATATAATTTTCCATGGACCAACGTTTAAAAAGCAATTTTAGATAGGTTTGAGATGCTTTTTAATAGATTAACAAAAATATAAGTTTTTTGGCAAAACAGGATAAGTTCTTGCAAGCAAATTTTACAGTAACAACAAAAAACAACTAATAAATGGTCACAGGTTACGTTTTTGTAACCCAACTTTTTTCTACAGGTACTGAATTTGAGGAAGCGTAATTAAAAGTAGTTTTATAATTCTAGACAGACAGATTTTTTTAGAAAATTTTCAAAAATTTATATTTGTGGACTTATCCCGTTTTGCCAAAAATCAATGACTTAACATTGGGTAAAAAGTCCGTGACATGAAATAGTAATCGTTTTTAATAAAACCAAACATCTTCTTAACTTCTATCTCTCCTTGCAGAAAAACATTAACGCAAAGCAATTATCGTCTACAAACTACGAAAACACTCAAAAACTAAATTTAAATCAGAAAGTCAGGTTTTAAGTGGATTTATTCTATTTTGTCAAAAATAATTTAATAGACTTATCCTATTTTGCCAAAGCACAAAATTTGGACTGGAAATTGGTTAGGTTGAACTTTGACGTATAGTATTCCACACAGTAACGTATCTAGTTAAATAGAACAAAAAACACAAATAATCTCATTTTTGAAAAATGGGCTTATCCCGTTTTGCCAAAAAACTCTTCAAGCATACACTTTCACTGAATCCGGAGAAGTCACATTTTGCATAAACTAGAATATGTTGTTCAGGATTCATAGTGGACGGAAAGGGAGTGCACTCCGATGAAGACTAAGTTATGGCAGTCAGGGACTTTCCAAGGCCTAGAAATTTGCATAAGACACGCATTTTGGTGGGACGGACTTCATATTATAAAAAGTTGATTGCAAACTATGCACAAATACAAAACCGTGGAAAGAATTGTGGAAAAAGAATGCGAGGTACGAGAGGATAGCAACTCGAGAGTCGGCATATCAGAAGCTAATTAAATGTTTAACTACTAAACCAGTACTACACCACTTTAGGGAAGACTCGCCGTGTATAGTTTTAACTGACGCATCATATCAGGTATAAGGTGGTGTGATTTAGAGTCAGAGAGTAAAGGGTCAGGAGGTTCCAGTCATGTACGCTAGTAGGTCACTAACAAAAGCAGAGACTAATTATTCGGCAGGGTATTTCGAGCTATACGGAGCTGTGTTTGCATTTAGGAAATTCAGAGAATATCTATATTGTAGAAAGTTTACGATTATTACAGACGATTTGGCATTGCAACACTTAAAACAAAAGTTACAGAACACGACGTGTAGGTTAACTAAATTCCTAATTAAACTCGCGGATTACAAGTATGATATTAGGTATAAGCCCGAAAAGAAAGATACAAATATGGACGCACTGAGTAGGCACCCGACGACGAAGGCAACTGAGGAACATGAAGTCAAGGACAACTTGTTGAGAGCCAACAGAACAGAATCGAGTTTGGAATTATACACTGCTGAGGCCGTTGACTGGCAGGACGAAAAAGGTATAGGACCAGCTTGCTCCCATTTCGATTGAAGGTGTAAATGCAACAGTAAAATGAAGTGATGAACTCAAGTTCTACATAAGTACGCACAGGACGACGTGAAAGAGAAATTTTGAAGAGATTTGGACTTTAAATTACCTAAACCACGCATTATTGAGGATATTAATACCACAAAATTTGAAGTACTATACATTAAAGTCATACCATAGGGGTATGTTAGCAGGGCATCCAGATTTAGTACGTACCGAGAAACGTATTTGGACAACATATTTTTGGCTAGGAATGACGCGAGATATCATATGGTTTGTTAGTATATGCAAGCACTGTCAGGCAGTCAAGCATGATTGTCGTAAGATGATAAGTTTAATGGTCCCGTCAAAACCAAATTACATGTTTTATACGATAGGGTTAGAATTGTTAGGTCCTTTTCCGAGATCGGCCAGGAAAAATAGAGATGTAATAATTTGTACTAAATATTTTACGCGATTTGCTATTACTAACGCCATATCAACGAGAGAGTCTACAGATATAGCTAGGTTTTTATTGGAGGATGTTGTCTGCAAATACGGAGCATATAAGAATATCATTACAGATAGAGCTGCTGAATTTATAGGCGGAATTATGCAAGAGGTAATGTTGCATTTAGAAGCAACCAATACTCTTACTGCAGCAAGATATAGCCAGGGAAACGAACTAACTGAGAGAACAAACCAAACATTGACGACGATGATATCTATGTACGTAAATATGCAGTAGTTATGATAAAATTCTATTATACATTACATTTGCTTTCAACACAAATGTAAATACCAGTACCAAATTCTCACTATTTCATGTGATAAATGTAAAAAAGCCCATATACCCAGTGGACACATTTTTTGGATCGTCAGGATACAGCAAAAATGCAGATGTAAACAACTTTTTGATGAATCGACAACAGGCTCAAGAGGAAATGCGACGAGCGCACGAAGTAGCAAAGAAGAATTATGACAAGCTTTACCGGTACTAAAGTTTTTGTAAACGAGATTACGTAAGAGTGAGAATAGAACAGCGAATTTTAGGGATGGCAGAGAAATGTGTAATAATATATTTTGGACCATGCATTGTGACACATGATCAAGATGAAAGGACTAATGTAGGAATAAGACCATTAGATCCAAAGTACAGAAAACCAAAGATGCCTGAATATGTACCATTAAAACTGAAGAAGATTATTCTAAGGAATAAAAATGACCCGAATATTTCACCAATTCCGTTTGATTTTGATGAATTTAACGATGTGCCGCAACTACCGGAAAGCAAAAGCCTCTGAGGGAGCAAAAGGCAGGTACGATTCCAACTGGTAGAAACCAAGAAAAATTTAAGCAGAGCGAATAGGAAAACACTAGGCAGTGGCCAAAAAAGAACGAATATGGGTGAAAAAATTAATAAATTTTTAAGTGTAAATGAGGAAGCACAATCATATGTAAATGAGGATGCACAATCAAGCGTGAAGCAGGATAAACAACTAAGTGTAAATGAGGATGCACGTAGAATAACAAACAATGTAAAACTGACAACCTCAGGGAAAACGGTAACCAGGTCAATTGATATCAATGACAGGAGGATATCAACAAATACAAATATTTTGATTGCAAGGAAAACGGGAACCAGATCGCAGGATGTCAATAATGGGAGGACATCCATCGAAATAAAAACAAATAGTGGACTTGTGAGCAGACCACTACTGAGATTCCAGTCTGTCAATATATCTTCGATCGACAACAATTGCGCCTCAGGAACGTTGCGAATTAAAAAGTTTGACAATACAAATAAATAATAATTGCCTTTGGTTTCATCTATACACTTGTATCAAACGATAGACCGGGATCAAGAAAGTATTAGACGGCAGGAGAATAGCGATTCTAAAATAAAATTACATGTGATTAGTCTACGAGATCGAGCAAATATTGCGAATATAAAGCGGCAGGAGAAGAAAAACAGACTTAAAACGAGAATTGACGACTTACAAGGAAGCATCAACTGAAGATAACGGGATAAACTAGAGAAAGTCATTTCTTTAAGAAAGAGTGTACCCATCACGCACATACTTACACAAATTTCTCCACCAGTTACGGAAACTGTCAAAAGAAGATCGCCACCTATCTATTCTTTTGTAACGCGTGGATCAATCGATTGAATAGGCGTAATGTTGTGGAAAGTTCAGAAAATCTGGGATCTTTTGTTATAGCAAACACCACAACGCAAGGCTTTGATCCAAAGCTCTCCTTCGAATTTTATTGTTGCTACATGGTGAATGGTAGACTCAAGGGAATGTTGACCCGGGAACTATTGGCGTGTTAAAGACGCAAATACGGGAGGTGCTACAAGTGTGGAGAGACAAGAATAACATGACACTAAAGATGTTATACGCGCTTTAAAATCAACATTCAGAAAGATGGGTTCGTTTCTGCTATAATTCTTTATTAACTCTGGACGCAAATTATTACGCGGTGGACCAAGTACGGGATAAATGGCTTTCACGGTATGCAGATAAGGATAATTGGGATCTCGCCAAATGGACGAAGCAGCTCGGAATGATTTAAGAAAAGAATTGGACGTAGAACTGAAGAAAGCGGCAAGAGAACTACATCCTACAGAATCAGTAGAACCGGACTCGACAGGCAATAGTGACTTCGCGGAAGACGAACTACCTAAATTGGGTTCGAGTGAAACGGAAACAGCTGAAGCGGGGACTCTGTGCTCACCATCAAACAAGTGATGGGCTACTTGGCCCGGACGGCGATGGAGGACGCGGCTCAACAGCTAGATTAAGAATTTCAAATTTTAGAAATAATAATTTTTTTTCTCAGTAGTACAAGTCTACTGGTTTCTAATTTTTATGTAACATGGAACTACCTTATTTTATTTTATTCTGGGAATTATTTTTAAAGGTCAGGGACCATTTAGTTTATTTAAATATATTTAGGGAATTTATTTTTATTAGTCAGGGACTATTTTATCTAAAATTCTGGGAATTTATAGGGAATTCAGGGACTACCCTCCTAATAATAATTTTCGTAGTATAGGACTACCAAATCGAGTGCGATTTGAATTTTTAAGAGAGGGAATTGTTATATAGTGCGCAGAGCACGTCATTGATATTATTATCTCACTCTTGAATTATTTGACTAGGATGGTTAGTTCAAAATGTCTTATTATGAAATATGCTCGAAATATGAATTAGGCTAGTACATTCCATACGACATTATAGGTTAATGCCAAAATTGTTATGAGTTCGAAAACGTATTTTATGTATCAATCCAAGGTCTAATTTATGGAAACTTGGAGCTACCAAATCATTCTTATTCCAATCGAGCTCTTGAGAACACTCTTGGCTTTAGCGAATAAAACCCTTTACCTACTTCTGTTTTTTTAAACTTCTCTTTACACGAAGCTCTCTTCATTTCAAATCACATCTAGCATTACTCACTAAATACAACGATATATTCTACACTTACTGCACGCATTCATTCTTACTCACATATCTCATCACACCTCCATGTGGGATGTCGCGTGATCCACTATTGGCTTCTAAATTATATACACTAACTGTTAAATGTTGCGTTAAATCTCAGTAGCGAGCGCTTGGCGTTAATAAATAAGCCAAAGGCTGCGCCAAAATATTTCAAATATTTTCAATTTGTTTACATATTCGATTTTCAAAAGTCCAGTGAGTTATTCATATCTACTATTTACAATATGTCTCTATGGCTGACAGCCGGAATGTAACTCTTTTTAATTCTAGATAACACCTGAAAGGTTTTTAATTTATTTAATAGCCCAAAGAGGCTTTCTGTATTGACACAATATGAATGTTGTTCTGAATTATTTTGCCGAAAAAGAACGAATGTCAGCCACTGGTTGCTACAGATCTAATCGTAAGTGGCTGCATTAAATTTTGTGCCACAGATGCACACCAAAATATAGATCTTTTCAACTTCGCCACCCTGCGTGCACTGCACTGCCATTCCTGAAATTTTTACCCTTTGATAAGATCCTCTACACCACTGTCTACTGTCTGCAATGTCATTTCTGGGTTTTTGGAACTTGAGTTTACCCTTCGACAGTAATAAATGTGTAAGCAATGTAAAATTTTATTGCATGAGTTTTACACAAGGCTGGGTGGATTAGCAAGCTGTACTTTACAAAAAGATATAAGTGTACTTGTGTCAATGGAAGTGTGTCTGACTTGTGACTTGTGTCAATGTGTAAATAAATGGTAACTAACTTAAGTTAAAACAACGTAGGTTACGTACATTTGCATGTAAATACGTTCTTCTTTTACAAGGTATAACAGCAGCATCCCCTAACATATCCAAAGCACTTCCAGTAAAAGATCTGTCCAAAGTTTGGCTTGTGATATTGTCTTGGCCTAAATAGAAAAGCAATATCATTAACAAATTAGAAGATTTAGTTTCTATATAGCAGGCGTGCTTGGCTGAGCGGTTAGGACTGCAGACTGTTACAGCCTCAGTCCAGAATTCGATCCTCGGCCACTGCTAATCGTTTATGGTTTTGTGTTGTACGGTAAACGTCACTGGATGGTTGATTGAAACCCAATCTCCTTCGGAGCTCCTTGCTGACTGCTACCTACTGTAAGGGCCTAACGAATGGGACTCCTTTTCTGTAGAGGAGAAGACGGGGATATGTGTA